>CM053789.1:188009817-188272317 GCA_028749045.1 Cupressus sempervirens | reverse complement strand
TAGGGTTGGGATTAGGATTAGAATTAGGGTTATGGCTAGAGTTAGAGTTATATATAGTGTTAGGGTTAGGATTAGGGGTAGGTTTATAGTCAAAGTTAGGGTTAGGGTTAATATTAGGGTTAGGGTTACAAAAAGAGTCAGAGTTAGAGTTAGGTTTAGAATTAGGGGTAGGGTTAGAATTAGAGATAAAGTTAGAGTTAGAGTTAGGGATAGAGTTAGAGTTAGAGTTAGAGTTAGGGTAAGAATTAGGGTTAGAATTAGGGTGACGATTAGAATTAGCATTAGAGTTAGAGTTAAGGTTAGAATTAGGGTTAGGGTAAGAATTAGAGTTAGAGTTATAGTTAGGGTTAGAATTAGGTTAGGGTTAGAGCTAGAATTGGGGTTAGGGTTAGAATTAGGGTTAGAGTTAGGGTTATATAGGTTAGGGTTAGGATTAGGGGTAGAATTAGAGTTACAATTAGAGTTAGAGTTAGAATTAGGGTTAGGGTTAGAATTAGGGTTAGGGTTAAAATTAGGGTTACAAATATAATTAGGGTTACAGATTGAGTTAGAGTTAGGGTTAGGGTAAGGGTAAGAATTAGAGTTAGGGCTAGAATCAGGGTTACAAATAAAGTTAGGGTTAGATTAGGGTTAGGTTTAGGGTTAGATTTAGAGGTAGGATTTGAGCTAGAATTAGAGTTAGAATTAGAATTAGAACAAGAGTTAGAGTTAGAGTTAGGGTTAGAATTATGGCTAGGATCATGGTTAGAGTTAGGGTTAGCATTAAGGTTAGGGTTATAATTAGTGTTAGTTTTAGTATTAGTGTTAGGGTTAGAATTGGGGCTAGAATTGAGGCTAGGGTTAGGGTTAGAATTAGAATTAGAGTTAGGGATCAAGTTAGAGTTAAAGTTGGAGATAGAGTTGGAGTTAGGGTTAGATTTAGGGTTAGATTTCAGTTTAGAGTTAGGGTTAGGGTTAGAATTAGGATTGGGTTTATTACTAGAATTAGGGTTAGGATTAGAGTTAGAGCTACATATAGTGTTAGGGTTAGGATTAGCATTATATATAGTGTTAGGGTTAGGATTATGGGTAGGATTAGAGATAGAGTTAGGATTTGAGTTAGGCTTAGTGTTAGGGTAAAAATTAGAGTTGGATTTATAGTTAGGGTTAGGGCTAGAGTTAGAGTTAGGGTTAGGGTTTGAATTAGGGGTAGGGGTAAGGTTAGGGTTAGAGATAGAGTTGGAGTTAGAGCTAGGGTTAGAGTTAGAATATGGGTTAAAATTAGGGTTAGAATTAGTGTTAGAGTTAGAATTAGAGTTTGAAATAGAGTTATAGTAAGGCTTAGGGTTAGGGCTAGAATTAGGGTTAGGGTTAGAATTAGCATTATATTTAGTATTATAAAGGGTTAAGGTTAGGGTTGTGGGGAGAATTAGAGTTAGAGTTAGAGTTAGGGTTAGGGTTAGGGTTAGGGTTAGGGTTAAAATTAGAATAATCTAGTTAGAGTTAGAGTTAGGGTTTGTGTTATTATTATTGTTAAGGTAAGTTTTGGGTTACTAATCATATTATAGCTGATGTTAGTACTATTATTACACTTTACCTTGGTGTTAGGATAACTGACAGGTTAAATTTTAATGTGGGTTAGTTCTATTATTGTGCCCATGATTAGTGTTATTGTGATACAACTTATTAAACTTTTTAATAATGTTATTCCTCCCCCCCTCTCTCTCCCCCCTCTCTATCTCTATCTCTACCTCTCTCTCTCTAACTATGCCCATTAATATCTCCCCCCACTATCTAAATATACCCTCTCTCTCTCTCTAGTCTCTAGATATGCCCCCTTATCTGTCTCTCTAATCTCTAGCTACACCCACTTATCTCTCTCACCCTGCTTTCTAGATACTCCTCCTAATCTCTCTCTCCCTTTATGCTCTCTAGATACACCCCTAATCTCTCTCTCTGCTCTCTAGATACACCCCTAATCTCTCTCTCTGCTCTCTAGATACACCTCTCTCTCTCTCTCTCTCTCTCTCTCTCTCTCTCTCTCTCTCTCTCTCTCTCTCTCTCTCTCTCTCTCTCTCTCTCTCTCTCTCTCTCTCTCTCTCTCCCTCTCCCTCCATAAAACATGTCTCTATAAGAAACATAATATGAGCTCCTTCGTGTCTACAAATATGCTCTCTCTCTCTCTCTCTCTCTCTCTGTTTGTGTGTGTGTGTGTGTGTGTGTGTGTGTGTGTGTGTGTGTGTGTGTGTGTGTGTGTGTGTGTGTGTGTGTGGGTGTGTGTATATACATATTCTCACTTATAAAAAAATATAATATTATTTCTAGTTACTTGTACATATAGGGTTAGGATAAGGTATATAATTTACTAAATTATTAGTATGATCATATATAGAGTAAGAGTTAAAGTTAGGATCCAAGGTTTACAATTTATTTGTATGACACTCTGTGTTATGGTTAGGGTTAAGAAGTGGTTCGATGTTACACTAAAATAAGGGACACAGTTAAGGGAAGTATGAGATTTAGGTATAGTGTTGGAATATCTGGAGTACAACTATGGTCAAATTTGGGATATATGTTATACAAATGACTTGAATAGTGGAAAAATTAATTCATGAAAGAGAAATTATAAGTCCCAACACAACAATTTAGGTGATGTTAAAAGTGTGAAAGAATATATAAGAGTCAATTTTATAAAAATTATTTCTCCATGATGATGTGAGAACATTATATATTGTTGAATTTTTAATAATGCTAATGCAATTTTTATTGTAATGATTAAGAATTGTAATCAATAAATATGCCTATCATTAAGGAATCTATTTAGACTTATGATTTTCTTTCGTAATTAACATATTTAGTAGCCACATCTATTGAAGAATTTTTTCCTACAACAATAAATTTATTTTGTCTTGTTCTCTTCTCCATGAAAGTCACGTTCAACAATGGGGAAATAAAATTGCCAATACAACTAATTAGAAGTAAAAATTTGAAACCGAAGACAAGAATGAACTATATACAAAAAAATATATCTGTGATGGTGTAAATACATGTCACATTCTTCAATGATTTTGATTCTTTTGCGACCTTTATTTGAAAAATGATTGTGAAATACTTCTTTTGTCATTGTGGGAAACCCATTCACTTTTGTAGATGTGTCACATAGAAATTTTTATGTATCTTCCATATGCATTTCTTCCATTTCCTCAACATTGTCAATTGGAAATATTGCTTCTCTACAAGTTTAATTATAGTTGTGTGTGCCTCTTTAATTATTTGTAGGCATTTGTCAAACTCGATCTCGAAGAAATCATTTGAGATCATTGAAGTAGTCAGACTCTAGTATCCAATAATGTTTGATTCTCTATTCGAGGTATCCATAACTCAAATAGTAACCTGCAAATTTATAAATAAAAAAATTAGCATATGGAAATAATCAGAATGAAAAAGTATTAATAGTTAACATAAATTCTTTCAAATGAATAATGTTCAAAATAACATAAATAAAAATCAAAACTATTTCAAATGAAACAGTTAGATTGTAATGTTTCAAATATGGCGGCATTGTCTTCCACTTTTCAAACATTACAAACATAAATACTAATGAAAATCTATATATACTATTAAAAATATTTAAATAAAACACATATATTATCTAATTAAATAATGACAAAATATAAACTAAATATATGATTCGTTTATTTTAAATTAATCATTAACTTTAATAAAATACAAATTTTATTGATAAGGTGACCTTGTTGTCCACATCAACGATTAAATTTAATTATGAAACATTAAAAATATAAATATTTTGAAACATGCAAATATAAAACTATTATGAAACATACAAATCTAAAACATGAAAACCAAAAGTATTTTGAAATATGCAAATCTAAAACTAATGTAAAACATGAAAATGTAAAACTAAATTGAAACATGCACATTAAAAATCTGCAAAAGAAATGTATTAGCAAATATCTAAATCAAATAGTTTTTGAATCCTAAATCTAAATCAAACATACAAGGCTAAACTATAATCTCCATCTCTTCCTCCTTGTAAAAGCACAAAATGAAAATGAAATGAGGAGCATTTGTTTTATAATTTATGAGAGAACCCTCATATCCCCCAATAGATGTCTTTTGACATTCTACGAATTTGTTTCAAATTCTCCCACTCCTCACAAAAAATAAGCATGAATGTGCATGCAAAAATATATTTAACAAAATGAAAATGTTTTATATTTAAAATTTTAATTAAGTTATTTCAGCCCTATTTTCTTGGGTTCTATTTTTTTGGCCTTATTTTTTTAGGTCCTATTTTTTGGGTCCTCTTTTTTGGCCCCTCTTTTCGGGCCCTATTATTTTGGCATCGATTTGGCTTAATATTATTTTGGTCGGCTATTATTTTGAGAATTTTATTTTATTTTATAATTCAATAATGATAAAATATATACTAAATATATGATTCATCTAATTTAAATAAATCATTAACTTTAATAAAATACAAATTGTATTAATATGGTGGCATTCTCATCCAGATTAATGATAAAATTATACTTTGAAACATGAAAATATAAATATTTAGAAACATGCAAATGTAAAACTATTATGAAACATTCAAATCTAAAACATGCAAACTAAAACTATTTTGAAATATGCAAATCTAAAACTAATATGAAACATGCAAATATAAAACTAATTTGAAACATGCACTTTTAAAATATGTAAATGTAAAGTATTATAAAATATATAAATCAAATAGATTTTGAATACAAATCAAAATCTAAATCAAACATGCAAGACTAAAATATTAAATGCAAGCCTAAATAGTTATGAATAGAATTCTAAATCTAAATGAAACTAATTAAAATTAAAATCAAAATCAAAGTAGAATATTATAACTAAGTTTGAATTTCAATTTACATCTACATCTAAATCTAAATGAAAATGTTAAAAAAAAAAAAAAAAAAAAAATCCTCACCTGCACAAAAAGTTACTCCAAAACTTCAATCTTCTCCTATTCAAAAACTCCAATCTAATCCTCCAATAACCTCCACCTCTTCCTTCCTGCAAACACATAAAATGAAAATGAAATGAGGAGCCTTTGTTTTATAACTACTAAGAGGCTCCTCATATCCCCCAATAGACATCTCTTCACATTCCACAAATTTGTTTCAAATTCCCCCACTCCCCACAAAAAAATAAGCATGAATGTGCATGCAAAATTATATTTAACAAAAAATAAAATCAAATTGAAATTATTTTGCCCCTAGTTTTTCAGGCCCTATTATTTTGGCCTCCATTTGGCTTCCTATTATTTCGGCCATCTATTATTTGGAGAATTATTTTTTATTTTATGATTTAATAATTAATATTTAATTTAGAAGTTTGTAACTGCTCCTAGTTCTTTTTTATTGATGGAGAATCTTTTTTGGCATATTTTCGTGCTGGACATTTGTGCTGCGATTGTATAGAACGCCTCTCAATGTAATTAAAATTTAAATATAAAGTACATAATTATTTACTTTTTACATTCATGTGTAATTGTATTAACCATACTAATTTGTACTTTTGAAATAATAGAGGATGGATGATATTGTTCCTCCTAGGAGGCAGTATAGTCTTTTTTTGAGACCTACAGACATTGGCATCCCTCATACGGTATGCACTTTGAATTACACCATAAAAATGTACATTCAAACTCGAATTTAATAACATGTGCTCATATGCTCTTTGTCTCTAATTTTGTAGGGATTGTTGGCTATGACATAGTTTGGTGTTAGTACAGGTCTTGATCTAGTTACCATTGAGGCACAGCCTCAAATACATACGATATGAACTTTTGACTGAAGACAAATAATTTGTACTATTTTTATGTATGTACATTGTTATTAACTTATAATCTGAACAATTTTGACTCATGTATATATTTTATGTGTTCTGATTTTGCAAACAGTAGATGGATAGTGCTCATCCATATAGACCTTGATATAGTTTATTTTTTACTCCATCTTTTGATCATCATGCTAGCATACCTTTAGACACATTTGTGACATTGGCCACCACTCAAGTATGATATATATATACATGTTTTTATAGTGTATAAAAAATGTAGTCTATAAATTATATACTTTTTAGTTTACGTACTTTGTAATTATTCATGTATATATAATTTTGACTCAACATTTATGTATCCATAATTTTAGGACTATGTTGCCATGAGCATTGCTAAGAGTACATGACTAAGCTAGATGGAGATACCTACATCATCCTTTGAGGTCAGTAATGTGATTTATGTACATACATAGTTCATTATGCTCTTTATCAAATTTTAAAAATGTATGTATTGTAAATTACAGGATCTCACCACTATCACATTTGGTAGCTTTCACAATGCACCTCCTCCCATTACAGAAGGACACTCATCCCATGTGGTATTTATTTTATTATGTAGTGAATATTTAATTTATTTACAAGCTAGATTTTAAAACCCATTTCAATTAAGCATGTATATGATGAGACATGTCTCATTTTACACAAGATGATCCATCTACCTCATAGGGTGATCCATCTGAGTCCTCTTCATATAGAGTAAAGAGGACATTCGATCAGATAGATTAGGTCTTGTTGGCACCTTTATATTGTGTTATTATGACACATATTGTTTATTTTGATACACTTTGTATTAGGATAGTTAACTGTATTATACATATTTTTTGACTTCATAGATCATGTTATGACATGTTAGACCATGTACTATTTTTTTACGACTTCTTATCATGCTAGTATATGTAGTATATATTATTATGTTAAATCATGTTTTAACTATTCAAACCATTTTCTTTATTGCAACATATTTTATTCATGAACATGTGACACATTTTGTAAGTATATATGGTACATGAACAATAATTTTAACTATATCGAGAGCATTAGTAATGATATCAAAAAGATTATTGGATAAATATCACATCAAATTTATGCATTGAGATTCATACAAATATAATTGACCTACTATTATAAATATTTTTCATCCTAAAAATTCAAATTTATAAAATTGAGGTAAAGATTGAAGATTTTTTTAATGAAATGATGGATGATACCCTTCCTTTCACACATTTTATCATCAAGGCTATGTACATATGATTATGATTATGTACCTAGGAAAGTCATGCACCTAGATGGTTCCTTGTAAATTTGACTTAGGTTTTCTTACATCCCAAGTGTCACTCTGGCTAGAATGCCTATTTTTCTAGACAAGACACTTGATGCCTTATCAAGTTGTTACATTTTCTTAAATATATTTATCTATGTAATTAATTAACTGATTGAGGTAGTTTTAATGTGTCCTGATTGGTCCTAATATATTCTAAGGTTTTTTAATGGGTCCTAGGGCCACTTACAATCCATTATGACCCCTTATGATACATTATAATCATCAACATCCCATTTGTGTGTCCTACTATAGTTAATGTGTTCTAAGGGATCCTAATAGGCCCTAAGATGTCCTAGGACCATTAAGAACCCATTATGACCCTTCATAATATATTAAGAGCACTTAAAATCCAAGAGGAAACATTAGGACTGATTACAACTGCTTAGGAACTATTATAATGCCTTTGGACATAGTAGTGTTCAGTATGATGGTGAATGTGTTCAAAGGGGTTATAATTGCTTCTTATGTGTCCTAGTGACCCCTAATCAATTATAAAGGTTCCTAACAGGTCCTAAAAGGTCATGGGATCACTTAAAACACATTAGAACCCCTTAAGACACATTAGGACCCATTAGGGCATATTATAACCCATTAGTGTGTCGTATGCCCCTTAAGATTATCTAAGAGGCATTAATAGATTTTAATATGTTTTAATTGGTCAAAATGTGCACACTAAAGGGTATTAATGGGTTTTCAAACCACATAGGACCAATCATGATCTGTTGTGAGATATTAGGACCACTTAGGACACATTACTATGTCTTGCAATGGTTAATGTGTTATAAGAGGTTTTAATGGGGTCTAATGGGTCCTAATGTGTGTGAATGGACCTTGATGTGTCCTAATGAGACCTAATGTGTACTAATTGTTGGAATTATGATATATTTTTCATTAGTTACAACACTTATTCGATTCTAAATGCTTACCAAGCTCATCACTCAGTCTACAGTTTATACTAAGCGTTCCTTTGGAAATAGAGCATATGGGCAGTTCAACAATGTTTACCAAGTTCATAATGGTTACCAAGCAGAACAATGTTCTCCAAGCAGTTAGTGGTCACCGAGCTTCGTAGTGTTTACCAAGTTCTCAGTGTTCATCGAGTCATCAGTTGAAATCAATTTTTACCGAGTGATCAAGGTAAATGAAGGACTTAGTGTTTACCGATTGATCAAGGTAAACAAAGGAATCAGTGTTTACCAAGTAAAGAAGGTTATCAATGGATTCAATTTTTACCGAGTAACACAATATTCACCGAGTCACCAATGGTTACCGAGTTCCAAACTACTTAGAGTGATTATTATGGACCGTGCCTCTACTCTTACTAAGTGCATGACAATGCAATATATTCTAGTGGATGCCGAGTATCAAAAGGTCACCGAGTCAACTTGAGGAACCTAATTTTTCTACTATCTGGCTGACTCAGTAATGTTTTGTTCACTTGTGTTTGGCCAACCTTGCGAGTGTAAATATTAGAATGGTATATATGTAATGTATTATGTCATTTTTAAAAAGATGATGCGATGTTGTGTATCATTTTATGGTATTGTATTGCAATATTTTGAGAAGAATAAAAGAAAATGCAGCAGAACAGAGGAATACAGCAAGGTCAACATAGATGCAAAAAAGTTATATCTATCACATCAGGTGATCAGTGCATAAAGGATCTTATCAGCAATCAGTTGTAACCAGATCCACTGCTTCATCCTAATAGGTGACTCAGATTGTAAATCCTTTAAAAGGGTAGACTTAACACTCTTTTGTAAATCTCCTAACAAAGTGCATACTTTATTGTATGTATGTAAATCCTCTAACAAGGTGGATCTAGCAATCCTTCTTGCTCCTAATATGGAAGATCACCAGAAGTGATCATTGTAAGCCTTAACAGACCAACTTTATACTGCAGTATTGAAGTTTTGTGGGCATCATCCCAACCCCAATTTTACTTTCTAATTGGAAGGTTTTTGGGTCGTCAAATCAGTGTGTTTGTGTGTTATGAATGTTTATCTTTTCATGCATGCAGTAGATTAGATGGATGAATGGTGAATATGTTATTGACTTGAATTTTTAGAGTTACTGATTCACCCCTCCCCTCTCAGTAACCTTGTTAGTCTTGATTATTTCCAACAATTGGTATCAGAGCATTGTGGTTCTCAAGATAAAGTTTGATAGCTTGAACAAAGATCAAGGACAATGGAGATATTTAGACTTGAAAAATCTATTGAGAATGAAAAGCTAGATTTGGAAATGGCCATGGCTCAACTCAAAGAAGCAAAGGAGCATCTTTCTCAATCTCTAAAAAGAAGAAAGGAACTTGCAAGACAAATGAATGATCATCAATATGTTGAAGAAAAGATTGAAGATCTTTTACCATCAAGTAGCTCAAATGAAGCTAATAAAGAAATCAAGGAACTCCTAGCAAAGAATGGTTCTCTGCAAGAAGAAGTAAGAAAGCTTAAAAGAGAACAAGAAATACAATCTCTTAGGCTATGTGAAGTTCTGGAACAGAGAAACAAGGAAAATGAAGACTTAGAGGTAAGAAATAATCAATCCCTTCAGCATGAAAATCTTATAGGTCAACTATCTAATGCAAATGAAGAAATTGTGAATTTAAGATCTGAGAATGAAAGTTTGAGAAATGATTTAATCATTGAAAGACAAATCAATGCAAGCTTACAAAGTGATCTAAGATCTGAAAGACAAATCAATGAAAGTTTGGAAAATGACTTAAATATTGAGAAGCAAGTCAATGAAAGGATGATAAAATCTCAAACAGATGTGGATCAATTGAATTAGCAAAATGAGTAGAATCTTCATAGACAAAAAGGTAAAGCGGGCCTTAGATACAATGAAGAAGGTGAATCTTCCAAACAAGGTGCCCAAAGGAATCAAAGACCCACTTGCAATCACTGTGGCAAGATAGGTCATACATCTAACAAATGTTGGAGCAATGGTAAAGGGAAATTAAATGGTAAATTCTAGAATTGCAATCAACATGGTCACAAAGCCAATGAATGCAAAGAGAAACAAAAATTTGAAGGCAAATGTCACAAATGCAAGAAACAAGGTCACAAGGCATCTGAGTGCAGATCTAAATCATTCAATCCAACAGAAAAAATTGTCAAAGCATTATTTGGTTGGGACTACAATACTTGGTGCAGATGTCACTATTGTGGAGAATATGGACACATTGGAGTAAACTGTACAAGGCATCACCTAAGGAAGAAAGATACTACCATAAGATGTTAAACATGTACCAAACTTGGTCATATATCCAAGAATTGCATGAACATAGAAAGAGACAAAAAGTTCAAATGATGGCAATGTCACTCAAGAAGTGGGTGACTCCACCATTTCTAATTAGACCCATCAAGAAGGATTAGGGACTGCATCTTCAAGCTATATCCTAAGTAGTTCTAGAATGAATGAGTGCAAATGACAAATTTGTATTTTAGATACAAGACATAGTTCAATGTGATGCATATACCAAGAAAGGTTGGTCTCAGACTTAACCAAGCTAGATCGAGAATATGGAAGGTTTTGTTTGTTCATCGAGTTTCAAGGTTTACTGAGTAAATTGGTGACTGTCTAACAAACCCTAGGTCATCTCAGCTACCTTCGTACCTGAGCATTAATGGAAAATTTTTCATCAAAAGGGCAGAAGTTGATCTCATTTTTCATCGCGAATTTAGGATATACAGAGCGAAGAGATTTCCAAGAGCACGCAAGTGATTTCAATCGATTTGAAGTGATTTTCCAGTGAAGAATTTGTTTTACGAAATCATTCACTTACCAAACAGCAATAGCATCTGTGAGCACCAGCAGCAGTAAGGCAAAGAGGGGCTCTAAAATGCTTGTGAAGGGAGTTGAATGGAAAGCACCTAGCTTCAAGCTCATTCCTGCCATAGCTGAATCGCTCGACCCGCATGGAGCTCAATCATGAATTCCACCAAAGGTACTCCTTGTTAACGATATTCATAATCATTTTAAGTGCAATATTTAGGAAATTGGTACATTAGAAATGGATAGTGCCCTAGCCGAGTTATGTGTGGATGGAACTCTCAAACTCGAGCACAAGCATCTGGAAACCAAAGGTTTGACCCATATCCCACACTTGCCAAGGAACTTTCAAATAAAATGGATAAGATACATTTTAAGCCGTGTGCATAATGGTTAGTTGTGGTTAGAGCAACATGTCATGATAACGAAAAATATGATTCATAAAATCATGGGTTTACCTATGTTAAGCAAATCCAAAACCACTAAAACCCTAAGTTAGGGTGAACTTCAGAAGTTAACCCTAGCTGAATGGGATGGCAGAGGACTAAAACTTAACAATGTATCAGATATAGAGTTAAGATTTGGAATTCATTTAATTTCATATAAGATGTATAGTTCCAGTAGATTGAATAGTGTGCCCTATGAAGCTGTGGACTTAGCATATAAGGTTGTGAAGAAGAATATGGAATTCAACCTGGCAGATGTACTGTTGAAACAATTCGACAAAAAATATGGATAGAATAAGGACTTCAAAGAGCAACCCTTGTAAATTTGGTTCTTTGTTAACCTATTTATTTTTCTATATGCAAAATTTTTTCCCTTCTAAAGGTACAGTAGTATGGAGAAAGGATGTTCCAATTTTGTATCAGATTAATGAATTCATTGCAGAAATGGGAAAAGATTTTGATAAAGTAATGGATATCTATTTTGAAGATTTCAAAGAGAGAATGAACAACAGGTTTAGAATTCCCCCTAAGCTTGTTGAGGACTACAAAGATGATGTATGCTTCATGGTTGACTGTGACAAAGTGTATATACAGGCAGTCATACCCCAAGTGGCATGGGTAAAACCATTGCCTTATGAGCTGAATATATATGAAGCAAGAGATGTAATTGAGGCACTGATGAATGAGCAGCTATTCCCAATATTCTAGCATTCGGTACCTATGATGAGGCAAAAGAAAGAATTGAACTTGAAATCAAGCTGCCTTAGGCAATTAACAAAGGAAAGAGGAAAATTGCTAAGTTAAAAACTGATACTAGCCCTCTTATCCTTACCGAAGGAAAAGATGAAGATGTAGAAGAAGAAGAATCTAAAAGAGAGGAATCAGAAAAGGAGGCAGAGCCTGTGAAGAAGAAAGGTAGGGTAATCATTACCAAACCTCAAGTAGTATTTTCAAGGAGAACAAGGAAAGGCAATAAGGAAAGTGAAGTTTTGTTTAACAAGCCTCCTCTCACATTTGAAGATAGGCTAAAACAACTTAGGATTGGTGTAGGAATCAACAACTTTAAATCCTTAAAGTATGAATCAAGGACTCCTGCTAAGCAAAAGGAAATTGAAGATCTGGTAATGGAGAAGTTGGGAACTTGGAAATTCTCCCCAAACCAATTTGTCTCCCAAATTCCTACAATATTGTTTGATAAAATAAAGGTAAGATGGGAGATCATCGGGCAAACTGTTAGAGACATTTTTGAACAAAAATTGAGAGAACTGGTACCTAGCCTGACAGATGCAGAAATCAAAAAGGCAATGAAGGATCAGGAAGGAAGAATGAATATGAGATTCAATACATGTCTCATATTGTTAAAGAATATAGAACCAGTTGTTAAGAATGCAACTGATGTTTGGAATGATACTTATAAACTGCATAAGCCAAGCGATGAACATGTTGAAATCAAGGATGATGACAGTGATGATATGGATGATGAGCAAGGTAATGATTCCATCTCCATGGATGTAATTGATGGAGATCTCCAGCAATTATTGAAGGAGAAGGAAGAAGAAGAAAAGGAGGAAGAAGCAGTTGAGGTGGAGGATGACCCAGTGAAAATTGCAGCAGCAGTCATTGCATCTCTTACTCACACTCCACCAAAATTTGTTACTATAGAGACAACTTCCACTAGTGAGATTATGACCACTATAGCCACATCAATTGCTCAATCTTCACCAGTCTCCTCCCAGCTCTAGGTATTCCCAATGCAAGTGCCAAGCACTTCATCTACCGCGCTGCAAGAAACTTCTTCAGTTACCAAGTCATCCACTGCAGTAGCTAGCACACAGACAATATCAAATCCACCTGCAGTATGTACAGTAAGTTTTCTAGTTTTCTCTCCAATTATGTCAACATCGGCTACATTAGCACCAATTTTTGCACCAGTAAGTTCTCCAATTGTGAATATTTTGGTATGCACATCAATTTTGGGAGGTATATCAATTTTGGGTACAGTTAGCACTTCTCTCAGTCTTCCTTTAGTTGGTACCATTCTAGTTTTGATAGCCAGTCCCACCTCATCAACCATTGTCTCTATTTTCAAAGGAAAAGATGTTAGCATAGCAGAAAAACCAGAGACCCCATTAAAATTTCTGCTTACAAGCAAGACAATGGATGAGGATGTAGACTTGGATAAAGAAATTGTCATTCCCAAGATAGATACGGATACTACTTTAGTTGATGAACTGAGACTGCTTAGTCAATGCATAGAACTAAAGGCAAAGAAGAAACAACTAAGGAATGAGAGAGATAGAGAGTTTAATATTATTGAAGGAGCAAAGAATATTATTACTGAGGCTATAGGTGTTGATTTTGATACTTCTCAACACATTTTGTTACAATTAGAAGAGGCAGTTAATAAATTCAATGAGGATATCTCTGGTCAAGAAAAGTTGATGGAGAAGGCAGAAAATAAGTTTGATAATAAGGTGCTTGAGCACATTGCTCAGCATATAGCAATAAATCAGGTTGAATTAACCATAGTTTTGGCCAACATTGAAAATTCTTTTAATAATGTAACATCTCTTTTTGCTAAGCTTTGTGATGTTACCGAGTATACTAAGGAGATAAGAGAGAAATTGAATAAGATAGATGAGGATCTGAAAGCAAGTGCACAAAAGTTGAAGCTTGACCCCAGTTCAAGCTCATCTCATCACCTCATAATCAAATTTTTGTCAGAGAAGCAGGCAGAGTTGCTTAGAGAAGAAGGAAGGATTCGGTCTACATTGTTAGATATCTAGAACATGATTCTTCCTATCATGGACACAATGCAAAAACATATTGCATACTCCAAAACATTGATCCATGACAACAATTTCTCTATTGTAGACCATGTGATTGAACTTTCTGTAGAAGTTCAAGTAGCTCTATCCACATGCAAAATCTTGCAAGAGAATTGGGATAAGACTCAACAACTCATTCTCAAGGTACATTCTAAGTTTATCTCACATTTTGGTGTCTCTATGTAAATACATTATTTTATTCTTTGGCATTATTGTCAAAAAGGGGGAGAAAGAGATTGTCAAAAAGGGGGAGAAAGAGATACTCAAAAAGAGATATTGGTAAGATCAATGTACAAAAGGGATAAAGAGATACTGTGAATAAAAGTCATATAACTCATGTAAATACCTTGTGTATATTGTATGAGGGAGTTATATGTAAGGAAGCCATGTATATTCAACAGAATCAGATGTCAATATGTCAGATGTTGTTTATAAGTTTTGGCTCATAAGTGTTTTTGTCACTAATGCCAAAGGGGGAGATTGTTGGAATTATGATATATTTGTCATTAGTTACAACACTTATTCAATTTTGAATGCTTACCGAGCTCATCACTCAGTCTACAATTTATACCGAGCATTCCTTTGGAAATCAAGCATATGGGTAGTTCAGCAGTGTTTACCAAGTTCATAATGGTTACCAAGCAGAACAGTGTTCTCCAAGTAGTTAGTGGTCACTGAGCTTCGTAGTGTTTACCAAGTTCTTAGTGTTCACCGAGTCATCAGCTGAAATTAGTTTTTACTAAGTGATCAAGGTAAACAAAGGACTTAGTGTTTACCAAGTGATCAAGGTAAATGAAGGAATCAGTGTTTACCAAGTGAAGAAGGTTATCAATGGATTCAGTTTTTACTGAGTAACACAACATTCACCGAGTCACCAATGGTTACCAAGTTCCAAACTACTTAGAGTGATTAGTATGGACCATGCCTCTACTCTTACCGAGTGCATGACGATGCAATGTATTGTAGTGGATGCTGAGTATCAAAAGGTCACCGAGTCAGCTTGAGGAACCCAAGTTTTCTACTATCTGGTCGATTGAGTAATGTTTTGTTCACTTGTGTTTGGTCGACCTTGCTAGTGTAAATATTAGAATGGTATATATGTAATGTATTATGTCATTTTTAAAAAGATGATGAGATGTTGTGTATCATTGTATGGTGTTGTATTGCAATATTTTGAGAAGAATAAAAGTGAATCAGCAGTAGAATAGAGGAATATAGCAAGGTCAACATAGATGTAGAAAAGTTATATCTATCACATCAGGTGATTAGTGCATAAAGAATCTTATCAGCAATCAGTTGTAACCAGATCCACTGCTTCATCCTAAAAGGTGAATCAGTTTGTAAATCCTTTAACAGGGTAGACTTAACACTCTTTTGTAAATCTCCTAACAAAGTGCATACTTTATTGTATGTATATAAATCCTCTAACAAGGTGGATCTAGCAATCCTACTTGCTCCTAATAAGGCAGATCACCAGAAGTGATCATTGTAAGCCTTAACAGGCCAACTTTATACTGCAGTATTGAAGTTTTGTGGGCATCATCCCAACCCCAGTTTTACTTTCTAATTGGAAGGTTTCTGGGTCATCAAATCAGTGTGTTCATGTGTTATGAATGTTTATCTTTTCATGCATACAGTAGATTAGATGGATGAATGGTGAATATGTTATTGACTTGAAGTTTTAGAGTTACTAATTCACTCCTCCCCTCTCAGTAACCTTGTTAGTCTTGATTATTTCCAACACTAATGGGTCCTAAAAATCCCTAATGTCCCCTTAGAACATATGACTCATTAAGGTACATTAGACCTCTAAATGGTGTCCTAAAATGACTAATATGATGTCATAATGGTTCCTAGGAGGTTGTAACTAGTCTCAAGGATTCCTAGAACCACTTAGGACCCACTAAAACTCCTTAGAAAAAAATAGGATTGAATAGGACATATCACAACCCTAAAGTGTATCCTACCATGATTAATGTGTTCTAAGGGTCCATAAAGTAAGTTAATGGTATGAACGGGTTCCAAGGAGTCATAATGGGTCCCAAGGTTTCTTATGACCACATATGACCCATCAAAACCTCTTGGAAACATTAGAATGTACTAGGACACATTAGAAAAGATTACTTTTAGGAATACATTAACTAATGTATTGTAAGGGGTCCTAAGAGGTGCTAATTTGTCCTAAGGTCTCCTAATGGGTCCTAATGTGTCCTAAGGAATCATAATGGGTCCAAAGGGATTCTAGGACCACCAAGAACCCATTATAACCCTTTCTGATAAATTGCAAGCAATTATAATCCTTCCCATATCCCTCCCTCCCTCTTTCTCCCTCTCATCCTCCTTCCCTCCCTCTCACTTAACATTGTTAACATGGTTAAACATACATGTCAATTATCAACATAACAATAGCATATAATCAATACAATGAGTAATGCTCTTTAAATTATCATGTACAAGTGAAGGGTTTAATATTACAATCAATAGTAATTTCAAACTTCAAACAAACTTAAATTTAAACATGCTTGAATGTAAAAGTAATGGAAAAAAAAATAGGAGGTCGTTACTTAAATTGACAATTAATTTATAATATCAAGTGCACACCTTTAACTTTCAAATAGAAGTAAACTCCTATTTTTAAATTTGTTTGTACAAAATATTTCACAATTTATGTAACACAATGTCAATGATAAGTTTATAGAAGTGAACTCAAAATATAAAATTGGTTCAACACATCTCTTCAAATGAGGTGCAGTAAAATAAAATTCTAAAACAAAAACACATGTTAATAAATGCATAAATTAATATGAGGTATCTGAACTATGTAAATATATGTGTAATTTGTATGAACTCACTATGTGGAATTGCACAAGATGTTGATGTTCAATCTACTATTATATTTAAATTTGCACAAATTGTAATTGAGACTTGAAAAAGAGGAATATATATAAGTTCTCTAATTTGGTATTGACAGCGCAAACATACATGTAATTAAATTATATAAGTACATATATAAAAATAACACAATAAAGAAATAATGCACATGTGTTTGATTTAAATGTAGTCATCCCACTATATCATCTAAATCCTCTCTCTTTTGCAATGCATCTATGATTGTCTCATGCTCGTCCATTGAAATTGCCCATAATACCTTATTGATCGGTCTCCCTTTGTATCTTTCTAATTTGATATTCATTGCCACAACCAAATGAGAATAGTATAAAATCTTCTTTTTGGATTGCTAGTCTTCAAATGCTGGTAAACCATTTCTTCTTATTAGGTATCTATGTAGTCATGTGCTAGCAACAATGATAGACCCAATTAGATACTCAAAACCATCATTGTCTACTTGATAGCCTTTCAATTTTTTCTTAGGTTCCACAAATCTAGCTAGCCAATACTTAGTCTATTCATCATTATCACTAGGCACAATAACAACACAAACATGTTCCACAAGATAGGATAAAGTACAAAAACACTTTAATCACATGAGTACATATGCAGATTATATAAATTGAAGCATGAGATCACAACAAAATCTAATTAAATTGTGCATAACAGGTTCGATGAGGTCTGAAATATGATCATACTCTTCTAATGCAAAAGTAACATTCTAGCCTTCATTCACTATATCATCTTAAAAATGTATTTCATGAGGTGCTAATGATTTTTGTTGCCAATCTTCAACCCATTTTGTATTCTCACATTCTTCCCATTCACCTACAAGAAAAAATTGACAAAAACAAGCAAGCTCCCTAGTCCATATAGTCCAAGTGTTAGAATTTGAACTCTTAAATGAATTCCATTTAGTTGATCCCCTAATTGTATCACAATCATATCTTGAAAGGATATTCTTCTCTTTAACTAGATAGAAGAAATGTTTGATTATAGAGTTCTCACTTGATCCTATGTATAAATATTTGTTAGACCATTCGACAATCTCATGTGCATTTTTGAATTTAGCTTTTTCCTCAAATTTTAATTGCTCTCTACTAAGGGCTCTCTTCATGCATGCACCAACACCATCATGTTCTCCTTTACCATGTCCAACCTCAAAAAAACTCCACACATGTTGGATGTTAGTTTTCATATGTGTCCTACTCAACCAATAGAACATTCTAGCATTCTTGATTTGTCCTATACAATTATCTAACCATATCCAATATTGTGTCATTTGAATTTGTCTCTCTTTTAAATTATCATAAAAGACCTTGAAACAATATTGGACAAACTCAGATGAATGGAGCTTATTATCACTCATATAAAAATGGTACTCTCTCAATATTTTTTGATCCTCCTCTATACTATCAGGTGCATGCCTATAAACTATATGAACATAAATTGTTACTTGCAATGAATTGTAATATTGTTGTTGTACCTCATCTTGCGGTGCAAATGAGTAGTTCTCTCAAAAGTCAACAACTAAAAGTATAGTACTAATTGGAAATGTATTCTTACATATATGAAATTATCCACAAGCCATCTAGCATATTAAGAGTCATTAACATGTTTTGGTATGATCACACTCTTAAACTCATCTATAAATGCATGACAAGTGACTTTATCTATAACTAGATCACACCTTCTTCCAATATTTCCATCCTTCAAGTGATATTCAATAGTTTTGGATTTTTTACCTCAACTAATTGTTGTCCAAAAGTAGTCAAAGAATTTTCATGCAAACATTCATTTAACAAAGAAAGATTGTCGCACATATAACATATACCAAAAAGACATGCATTGAAAAGAAAGTATTAATCATTAGATGGCTTACAAAACAAACCTGATGTGAAATCCTTTATAGTTTGAGGTGGTATTTTTATACCACATTCCTACAACATTTATTTACTATGCATGGTACCATGTATAGATCGAAATACATCATAATGGTAACAAAATTGAACATGAGTTTTACAACAACATGTGTTTCTTTCCTTGTTAATCCTTACATACCATGGTTTACACTTTTCAAAAGATCTTTGACTAATGGTAATATTTAATACCTTACCATCTACAAATTTTATAAATAATTCAGTTTGAGTCATGTCAAAAAGTTGTTTAGGATGTGGATCACGTATTTTTGACCCAACTCTCAATTTAGAAAGATCTCTTGAATTAGGTGATTCTCTTGTATTATCATGCCAAAAGAATTCAACCAAACTTTTGACTTCACTAGTAAGTTTCATATCACATCTCAAGAGTCCACCACTAGAAGTCCACAAAATATTTGTTGGATAACATTCAAAGTTAACCCTTCTCTTTCTAAAGTCTTACGATTCACATTAAGATATCCACTTATGTTGCTAATCAATCTTTTGTCAGTTGTTGATTTGTTAACTAAAATTATTGTTATTGTTCATCATGTTGCATTCTTATCTTTAGAGCAACTTCTCTTTCTGATAACATCAAAGGCACTAGCAACAATGGATACAACTTGTTTCAAAGACTCATTTTTATTCTTAGGTTTTGCATACATTCCTAACCTTCTCATTACTTTTCGCATTTTAAACATTTTAATTAGTTGCAACATCAACTGTTATTGAAACCCAAATTTTTAATTATAAAAAAAGTGTCTATATAATCTATTAGCATGTGTCCTAATTTGTCTCAATGAAACCAATCCCTCAAGATTACCTAGCACATAATTAGGAAAATGAAAATTATGCTCAGACACTTTACTATCTTTCTGACATGTTTGTTCAGTAGTTGGTGCTTCTATGTCTACATTCATGCAATTTTTATTTTCAAATGACATTTCATTTTCACTGTTATTTGGGATTTCGATCTTATTTTCAATTTTTCTTGGTATTTCTTTGAGGGCATGCATTTCCATTGGAGTTTGTTGTGCATGATTGTTTGACAATTTATTCTCATGAAGAAAATCTAAATCATTTAAATTGTAACTGACTTCTAAAAAATCACCAATTTCATCATGAGAAAAAATTTGAAGGTTTGGAGACACACCTATATCGAATGTTTGATTAGAATGTGCACCTAAATTTCCTTGTTTTGGATTCTCTTCTTTGGCCTCTTCATCCATTGTGGTATTGTCAATATCTTTCTCCTTTGAAACATTTTTCAAGTCTCTAATTCTTTGGCTTCTCTCTCTTTTGATGTTGTGCTTCATTCTCTTTATTTGTTGCAATCTCCATCCCATGTTTGCACTAGTTTTGAATTTGAATTGATAGCTTGCAAATTGTAGAAGAAGACAAGAAAATAGAATAACTATTACAAAATTCGTTGTTCAGATCGAAATTGTTATTCAATCATTTCAATCATTGAAAGTTGACCTATGGGGTAGCTTTTGGGGCCCAATAGGTACATTAGAATTAAAATCCAATTGTTTAAAAATCAAGTACCTGATTTTAAAAGAATTGAGTACTCAATTTTTAAATAATCAAGTACCTGATTCTTACAATGATTAACATGCAATCAAGCACCCAATTTTTGAATTACAAATCGAGTGCTCAATTCTTGAGACATGACCAAGAATTAGGAATGGTCATGACTTTTGTTTGGGGTTTTGCTTTAGGGAAAGGCATGGCATAAGCTTGGTCCCACCAAGCCATGCCTTTATGTACCATTTTTTTCCTAAGGCATTTAATCAACAATTTTAGGGATTATCATAATTTTTATATGGGCATCCCCATTGAATTTTTTGATGAAACAAAAACCCATTATAGGTCTTACTGTTTTGATTTCAAAAATGCAAATTTTAGTTTATTTGATATTTTTCCATTATTTGTTAATCAAAACTATCTCTTAAATGTTAAAAAGTGACATTCACTAAAACTTTAATAACTTTTTTATTTTATATTTTTTCTTAAATTAATTTATGTCATAAATCTACAAACATTTCTTTTGACATTAAAAAAAAAATGAAAAAAGTGAAATTTTGATCAAATTATGGTGTCCGTACACAAGAGGTTAAAATTATTACCTTTATAATATATTCAATAAAAAATTAAGGAGAAATATTGTCATCAATCTTAGGTGTATTAGGTAACTCCCTTTAAAAAGATTTACAAAAATTTATTTATTTGTGTCAAATTATGGTGTCTGTACACGAGCGTGGTATGGTCCTGAAATGGGCATTTTGAAAAATTGGCTTTTAAAGATCCATACCAAAAATATAATATATCATATGGGGGTTAGTGCAAGAAGTTGGGTCTCACTTTTGGTCAAAAAGTGGAAGTGTTTTTCCTATTTTTGAAATTTTTGGTCAATTGATGTCAAAATTTGAGGCATTTAAATATTGAATATAAAAAAACTCTAGAAATAAAAAATTTAGTGTTCAAAATCTAGTTTTTGAATATGTAATTTTTTTGTGTACCCATGTGATAGATTGTTTTTTTGGTATGGATCTTTAAAAACCACATTATCAAAATGCATGTTTTAGGACCATACCACACTCGTGTATGGACACCATAATTTGACACAAATAAATGAATTTTTGCAAACTCTTTTAAAGGGAGTTAACTAATACACCTAAGATTGATGAAAATATTTTTTCTTAATTTTTTATTGAATATTTTTTTTTTATTAATTATTAATTGGCTATAAAGGTAAATTTTAAAACCACTCATGTACGGACCGCATAATTTCATCAAAATCTAACTTTTTTCAAAAAAAAAAAAAAAAACCTCAAAAGAATTGTATGTAGATTGATGTCATAAAAAATAATTTAAGAAAAACTATAAAATAAAAAAGTTATTAAAGTTTTAGTGAATGTCACTTTTTAACATTTAGGAGATAGTTTTGATTAATAAATAATAGAAAAATAGCACATAAACTAATAACACTATAAAATTTACATTTTTGAAATCAGAACAATAAGACCTATAATGGGTTTTTGTTTCATCAAAAAATTCAATGGGGACGACTATAAAAAAATTACGACAATACCAAAAATTGTCAATTAAATGCCTTAGAATAAAATAGATCATAAAGCCATGGCTTGGTGGGACCAAGCCTATGCCATGCCTTTCCCCAAGGCAAAACCCCATGCAAAATTCAAGTGCCATACCAAATTCCCTCTCATGTTTCAAGAACCGGGCACCCAATTTGTAATTCAAAAATTGGGTACCCAATTGCTTTCAACCATTGTACCTGATTATTTAAAAATTGATTATCCAATTCTTTTTAAAATCGGGTACCTAATTTGTAAACAGGTATCTGATTTTTAAAGAATCAGATACCCAATTTTAAGCAATTGGGTGCCCATTACTAATGTACCCGTTGGGCCCCAAAAGTTGCCCCACAGACTGACTCTCAATGATTGAAATGACTGAATAACAGTTTCAATCTACAACATCAAATTTTATCATAGTTATTCTATTTTCTTGTCCTCTTATAAAATTTGTAAGCTACTGATTCAAATTTAAAATTAGTGTAAACATGGGATCAAAACAATGAAGAAAGAAGAAAGCAAAAGTTCTGACAGATGAGGAGATTGCAGCAAATAAAGAGAATGAAGCATGACATCAACAAGAGAGAAGACAAAGAATTAGAGACTTGAACAATGCTTCAAAGGAGAAAGACATTGAGGATACCACAATGGATGAAGAGGTTAAGAAGAGAACCCAATACAAGAAAATTTAGGTGCACATTCTAATCATGCATTCAATACAAGTGTGTCTCCAAACCCTCAAATTTTCTCTCATGATGAAATTGGTGATTTTTTAGAAGTAGGTTACAATTTAAACGATTTAGATGTTCTTCATGAGAAGCAATTGTCAAATGATCATACACAAAAAACTTCAATTGAAATGCATGTCCCGAAAGAAATACCAAGAAAAATTGAAAACGATATTCAAATCCCAAATAATAGTGAAAATAGTAAAGTGTTTGAAAATAAAAATTGCAAGAATGTAGACATAGAAACACCAACTACTGAACAAACATGTCAAAATGATAGTAAAGTGTCTTAACATAACTTTCATATTCGTAATGATGTGTTGGATAATCTTTAGGGATTGGTTTTATGGAGACAAATTAGGACACATGCTAATAGATTGTATAGGCATTTTTTTTATAATAAGAAATTTGGGTTTCAATGTCATTTAATGTTGCAACTAATTAAAATGTCTAAAATGCGAAAAGTAATGAGAAGGTTGGGAATGTATACAAAACCCAAGAATAAAAATGAGTCTTTAAAACAAGTTTTATCCACTATTGCTAGTACCTTTGATGTTATCGGAAAGAGAAGTCAATCTAAAGATAAGAATGCAGAACAATGAGCAATAACAACAGCTTCAGTTAACAAATCAACATCTAACAAAAGATTGATTAGAAACATAAGTGGATATCTTAATGTGAATCATAAGACTTTAGAAAGATTTGTAAAGAGAAGGGTTAACTTTGAATGTGATCCAACAACTATTTTATGGATTTCTAGTGGTAGACTCCCGAAATGTGATATGAAACTTACTAGTGAAGTCAAAAGTTTGATTAAAAATTTTTGGCATGATAATACAAGGGTATCAACTAATTCAAGACATGTTCTTAAATTGATAATTGAGTCAAAAATATGTGATCCACATCCTAAACACCTTTTGAACATGACTCAAACTAAAATGTTTATAAAATTTGTAGATGGTAAGATATTAAATATTACCATTAGCCAAAGATCTTTTGAAAAGTGTAAACCATGATATGTAAGGATTAACAAGGAAAGAATCACATATTGTAAAACTCATTCAATTTTGTTACCATTAAGATTTATTTCAATCTATACGTGGTACCATTCATAGTAAAGAAATTTTGTAGGAATGTGGTATAAAAATACCACCTCAAACTATAAAAAATTTCATATCAAGTTTGTTTTGTAAGCCACCTAATGATCAATACTTTCTTTTGAATGCATGTCTTTCTGGTACATGTGAAATGTGTGGCAATCTTTCTTTGTTAGATGAATGATTGCATGAAAATACTATGACTACTTTTGGACAATAATTAGTTGAGGTAAAAAGATTCAAAACTATTGAATATCCATTGAAGGATGGGAAGATTGGAAGAAGGTGTGATCTAGTTACAAATAAAGTTAGTTGCATGCATTTATGCATGAATTTAAGAGTGTGATCATACCAAAATATGTTAAACACTCTAAATATTCTAGATGGCTTAATAGAAAATTTCGCACATGTAAGAATACATTTCCAATTGGTACTATACTTTTAGTTGTTGACTTTGCAGAGAACTACATGCTTGCACCGCAAGAAGAGGTACAATCACAATATTACAATTCATTGCAAGTAACAATTTATGTTCATATAGTTTATAGGCATGCACCTAATAGTACAGAGGAGGATCAAAAAATATTGAGAGAGTACCATTTTTATATGAGTGATCATAAACTCCATTCATCCAAGTTTGACCAATATTGTTTCAAGGTCTTTTATAATAATTTAAAAGAGAGACATTCAAATGACACAACATTAGATATGGTCAGATAATTGTACAGGACAATTCAAGAATGCTAAAATGTTCTATTGGTTGAGTAGGACACATAGGCAAACTAACATCCAACATCTGTGGAGTTTTTTTGAGGTTGGACATGGTAAAAGAGAACATGATGGTGCTAGTGCATGCATGAAGAGAGCCCCTAGTAGAGAGAAATTAAAATTTGAGGAAAAAATTAAATTCCAAAATGCACATGAGATTGTTGAATAGTGTAACAAATATTTATACACGGGATCAAGTCAGAACTCTACAATCAAACGTTTCTTCTACCTAGTTCAAGAAAAGAATATCCTTTCAAGATATGACTATGATACAATTAGTGGGTCGGCTAAATGACACTCATTTAGCAATTCATATTCTAACACTTGGACTATATGAACTAGGGAGTTTGTTTATTTTTGCAATTTTGTCTTGCAAGTGAATGGGAAGAATGTGAGAATACAGAATGGGTTGAACATTGGCAACAAAGTGTTAGTCTCAAAATGGTTTTGACATTTGAGTTCCAACACACTTAACCACTTTCTACATTGAAGTCGAGTACACTATGTATGTCGAGTCAAAATTCCAACAGGTGTCGAGTAATCTTCAGGTGCCAAGCAATCTTTTGGTGTCGAGTGAAGATCAAGTGCTAAGTAACTTTAGGCATCGAGCATGATACAAGTGTCGAGTAATATATAGGTGCCGAGTCATAGATGATGTTGAGCAGAATAGAATCACTACAGGAGCTGAGTGAGCTAGTTTTCTTATATGTGTCAAGCATCAAGAATTAGAAAGTGTCAAGTAACACAGAATGCACATATGAGTTTGAGAAGGCACAAACTTAGATGTAAACCATTTTTATGATTGACATATGATGAATCTCGGAGGATCTAAGTGATAAGATTGAATCTTTTGTACTTCCTATGCAATCTACATGTAGCCAATAAGAAAAATGGAGAAGGCATGCAACCAATAATAAAAAGTTCAAGGAATGAGCAGGAAATAAAGATTCAATATGGATCGTAGATCCATACCTAACCTTAAGTCTTCGAAATTCTTTATAAGGAAGATGAAATCTCATTGTGCATATGAAAAAAACATATGGGGAAACTATAGTGAAATTCAGAGTTAAGAGTGAAAAGACTTAGAGGAAGGGAGCAGCAATTAGATATTCAGTTGATCGGAACAAAGCAAGGGATATGAATAGATATCAGATCTTAGAGAATCAAGATCAGAGAGAGCTAATCAAGTGCCTGAATTCAGCAATCAAGGATTGTAAGCTATCAGGTTTATTATACCTAATGCTCTCTAGCAATTGTATTAGAAAGGAAATCCTATGTTGATAGGTAAGCTTAATAGCTAGGTTGTAGATCCATTGAAGAGGTTATTAAATCCTTTAACAGGGTGACACTTAAGGAAAAGTGTTTGTAAATCCTATAACAAGGTCACTATTGATACAGTGTAAAGCCTTTAATAGGGTAGGCCTTTCATAGGGCAAACCATCAGAAGTAGTCAAAACAATTATTGTTGCGGTGATTTTTTGGGTATCATCCCTACCCCAATTTTACATTCTTATTCCTGGAGGGTTTCTGGGTTACCAAAATCTAGTGCTATGTGTTGTTGATGCATGTGTTTACTTCATGTTTGTTTCATATGTTTACATGCATGCAATTTACTTTCAGTTAAAATTTTTAATGGATAAAACATAATACTTCTGATTCAACCCCCTCTTAGAAGCATTCTTCCCATTTGAATATTGCAACAATTAGTTAGAAGATGGAGGTCTTCAAACTTGGGAAGATAATAGAAAATCAAGTGATTGATGTTCAACTCGCTCTACACAAATTGGAGGAAGCCAGAGTAGAAGTAAAAAAATCCTTGAAAAGAAGGAAGGATATAGCCATAGCTGAAAATGATATAAACTACAAGGAGATTGATACCAAAAAAGTATTTTCCAATGGTCATACTAAAGATTTTGATGTAGTAATAGTAGAACTGATGAAAATGAATAGATCTCAAGTAGAAGAAATCAGAACCTTGAAGATTGAACAAGAATCACAAGCCATAATGCTTTGTGAAGTGACTGAACAAAAGAAAAGAGCTATTGAAGAAAAAGCCATGATAGAAGATGACAAGAGAAATCTTACAATTAGATTGGAGGAAAAGACAATTGAGTTTTAAAGAATATCAAACATGCAACTAGAAACCTTAAGCCAGATGATGAATGCACATCGTGAGCTGAATATGAAGGACATTGAGATCTCTACACTGAAGATGCAAAATGAACAATTTTAGAATGACTTGAGAAGAGAAAAGGAAATTTTAGAGAGCTTCAACAAACCTAACGAAGCCATCAAGTACTTTGAGCAGTTTCTAAAATCCCCAAGATCCAACAATGACACTCAAGGATTAGGATATACCAGCACTAAAGAAGGAGAGTCATCCAAGACTAAAAAAAAGGAACAACAAAGGTAAGAACACCAAACCTACCTGTCATTTATGTGGTAAGAAAGGACACACTTCTAATGTGTGTAGGAGCAATAATGCCCATTAGCATGATAACCCTAAGAGTGCAAGCTATTGTCATAAGTGCAAGAAGCAAGGACATCAAGCACATGAATGCAGAACTAGGACTATCAAGACACCAAGATTTTAAGGTCACTGCTACAATTGCAAGAAGTATGGACATAGAGCCTTTGAATGCAAATCAAAGCCCATGTGGACATCAAATCAACTAGAAAATATAAAAGGCAATGGAAATCACTACTATTGGGATTACAACCCAAGGTATAGCTGTCATTACTATCAGGAATATGGACATGTTCTTGAAAATTGCATAAGGAAACATTTCAAAGGAAACTATAGCAGATGGTTGAGTCAAATCACATGTTTCAGTTACTTGAAGACTGGTCATATCAGTAGGAATTGCCCAACAAGGTCCAAGGCACCAAGTTTTGAGTTCAACAAAGGGAAGGCAAAGGCAGGCGTTGAACACATCAGAGGAGAGATGAATAAGACATGGAAGAAGAAAAATGAGTGTAGCACATCAAGTGAAGGGATCACTTCACCCAATGGGTCAAGTGACCACACTTCATCAAACTAAGCATGAATAGGTGTATGGGACTGATATACAAAGTTATATCATACAACAGTCCCAAGACAAAGAAGTATTGCAAAGAAGAAATCAGCATAAGCAAAGATGCCAAGTCAAAATTTGAATTTCTTGCAAATATTGTCAAGTCATCCTCAAATGCCGAGTAAAGCTCCAATGCATGCGGAGTTGCTAATAGCGATCGAGCTGATGGTTGATGCTGAGTTGAGAAATGTCAATTAAAGTCGAGTCATGTTGAAACCTTCAAGTGTCGAGTTTACAACTATGCATGCACTAAGAATTTAATGCTATGATTTGAAGGATATAAAGTCCTTTTTTTAAAATAAAAAAATTATCATTTCTTGTCATTCAAATGCAGAGCAAAGATGAGAAGAGTGCAAGAGAGATCAAAGAACTGCATCAAAGCCATTTGTACAGATTTCAATAGTGATTTAGCATAAATTTTGTCGATCAAAGGTATTTATCAAGTGCCAAGCTATGCAGTGTTAAATTTTTAATCTTTTAAAACCCTAGATAGGTATGATGGCTTCTAGTTCTAAGAACCCTAAGGGAAAAGAAGGTCATGAGGTTCAGCTAGTCAGTAATGAGGTTAAACAACCCGAATTTAGGCCAATTCCAAAAGTCACCTACAAAAATGACCCTGTTGGCGCATTATCCATCATCCCATCCAAAGTAGTCATGGTGCAAGATGTAAGGAAGTGTTATAAATGCAAAATTGGCACCATAGGTGATCTTGAAATATTCCAAGCCTATGAAAAACTATGCAAGAACAAGATTGTAAAGGATGAATTCTAGATAGTCGAGAGAAAGGGTTTGACCAATGTCCTAGTTTACCCTATAGGATTCAAAACTGAATGGATACAGATTGTTTTAAGCAAAATTCACAATGGATGTTTTTGGCTAGAAAAAGCTCCAGTAAAGATTACAAAAAGGATAGTGCATAGGTTTATGGCTTTTCCAACCCTAGATCGGCCTAAGACCCTACGCAGTGATTCCAAAGAGATCATTGAAAAGAATACAAGTGAAAAATGGAATAAGAGGGGTATGACTATTGATACTATCACTGATCCTCTTGTAGATTTTTTTGTGAGAATAATATTACACCAATTCTATCAATCCAGTAGATTGAACATTGTGCCATGCATAGCTATTGATGTAGCCTACACACTGGTAAAGAAAGATCACACATATGATCTGTTAGAACTTTTGTTGTAGCAGATAAATGAAAACCTAGGAGCAATAAGGAGATCAAAAGGTGCTCAATGCAAATTTGGTTCAGTTCTTATGTGTATATTCTTTTATGTTATGGAAGAGTTTCCTTCTATAGGAAAGGTGAGTTGGAATCCTAACAAAACTGCAATTACACAAATAAATGAGTTCATTGATCAGATGGGTGACAACTTTGAAGCCCATATGACAAGCTATTTTGAGGATTTCAAAAAGTCCATGAAGCAAAGGGTAAGAATACCATTCCTTAGTGGAAAAACATATCAATGACATATGCTTCTTAGTTGATATTGATTTCACCTATATCAAAGCAGTAGTTCCAAGGGCGAGATGGCTCAGGCCATTGGGTTATGAACTAGATGTGGATGAAGCATCAGCAGCAATCACTGCATTGCTTGCAGAAGAAATAGACAAGTCTACCAAGCCTTTTGGCACATATGATATTGTTAAATTCAAAGTTGAAACAGATTTGAAGACTACCTCTATAATTAAGAAGAAAGATAAATTGGTGAAGAAAATAGAGAAGAAATTTGGTGAAGGAACTGAGGTGGCAGCAGAAGAAGAAGTAGATGGTGATGATGATGATGATGATGAAGATGAACAAGGGCAAGGCCCAATGGAATTGACTCAAGGCCTAGGTGAAGATAAGGAGGAGGGTGTCAAGGAAGAAGAAGTTGAGGAAGCACCAACCCTAGCCAAGCCAAAGAAAAGAAAGGCAATAGTATAGCCTCAAGCCCAACCTAAAGCAAAGAAGATTGCTAAGCCAACCCAAACCAAGCCACAAATACTAGTCACAAGGGCTACCACAAGGGTATCTTCACAAAGGGCCAAGGAACAAATCAAAGAGAAAAAGAAGGCCATTGAAAAGACTGGTGAAGTGTAGAAGAAAAGAAGAAAATATGTAGCACAACCAAATTTTGATGAGGAGGAGAGAACAGAGTTAGAAGATAACAGCCAATTCAGAGTGGTAAGTCATCCTCCCAAATCAGCCATAGATAAAATTTGTGAAAATATTAAGAATGCAGATTTTACTGATTTGAAAAGTATTGATTTCAACAAGCCAAGTAGAGAATAGCAAAACAAAATAGAGGTATCAGTATATGCCATGATGGTTGAATTTAAGGACACACCTCTAGAGCTAGACAATACCATGCCTAGGGAATTATATGAGATAATTGAAAATAAATGGCATTATTGTCTGAAAATGGAAAAGGAGATAAGAGAATCTACCTTAGCACAAGTGATGCCTGAGCTAACAAGAGGTCAAATAACAAAGGCTAATAAGAAACATAGTGGCAAGTTCACACCAAAGTATAGAGCCTTTAGCATCCTACAAAACAAGATTGAAGATGTTGTCAGTAAGTCCACAAAAATATGGAAGTTGATATATGGTTTGACTACTGTCAAGGATGGAGAAGAAGATCCCTTTGATGGACAAAAAACTGAACAAGAAGATAAGGCAGAGCCTAGTGAAAAAGAGAAGGCAGAAGAAAAGGTTTTGGAAAAAGGATAAGAAGAGAAGAAGGAAGAAGAAAAGAGAGATTAAGAGGAGAAATAAAAAGGTGAGGAGGAGGAGACACAAGAACAAGATGAAATAGCAATAGCTGACTAGGAGCAACAACAAGACTAGAGTATGCAAGACACACAATTGCCACCACCTACCCCTCCTCATGTAGCCATCACACCTAAAGACACTATAACTATAAAGGATGTTCCTAACACTTTTTCTTAGAAATTTAATCCTTTAACTACAAAGGATCTCAAAAAGATCCTTGACCAATCCGCACAATAAGAAAAATTATGTACAAATCCAATATTGGTTAGTGTGGATGAATTACAAACAGTAGTAGCTGACACAATTAGAGATAAGGTGAATCCACAAGAACAACCTTTCATCATCTCTACAGCTACTAGTGGTCAACTTCAAATGCAAATAGTTGTTACATCAGGAACAGTTGACACCATAGTGTAGAAGCCGAGTGCAGAAGGAGACAAAGATATAGAACAAAGAGGATAGACTATTACATCTGATCCTATAGCACAAACACAAGGTGCACCTCCTCACATTTTTATAATTGACCAAGGTAGTAGATAGGAGGAGAAGGAAGTAGAGAAAACCCCTCAAGAGCAGGAGGCAATACAAACATTGATAAATTTTCCTACCTCGGGGACTCCTCCAAAATAGCCAAGCAATGATGCAATACCACTACAAATGTTAGCACTAGGATCAAGTACTACAAAATTTGGAAGGGTGCTTCACTATGGAGACCCTAAATTAGATGAGGAGAAATGCATACCTAGTTATGACTCAAAAACAATAAGCATTGATCAAATCACTGAGATGCAGGAAGCATTGAATAGAAGAAAGAGGCAAGAGATACTCAAGAAAGAGTATAAAAATAAGAAAGTATTATATGAGATTAAGGACATCTTTATGGATTCCTTCATCTTGCATTCACCAGATGAGACAAAGCATATAATGGAACAATTGTCAAATATTGTTGACCAAGTGACAAATGAAGACCAAGAAACTAATGTAAAACTTATGGAATGGTTTGAAAGGAAATTCCAAGGGAAAGTAAATGAGAAAATGTCTAGAGAAATTGCACTATGCTAGGCTGAATTGGAAAAGATGATTGACAAAGTGAAAAAGGTACTTGAGAATATATTCTCACTGTATAAAAAGCTATGTGATTTTTCATACTTCACATAGGAGACAAGCCAAAGAATAATGAGTCTAGAGAGGAATCTAAAGATTTCAAGCATCCAACTACCAAAAGATCCAACTCAAAGTGAGAAGCACTTTAATCAAATGCTTCACACCCAGAAGGAAGTAGTTGTGTTGATAGAAAAAAAGGCCACCATCAAGGCTAGACTGATGCAACTCCAATCTTCCATTACCCCACATTTGGAAGTACTCCATAAAGAACAAGCCTATGCTGAAACTATTCTCAAGAAAGATCCTAATCTTTCTACTTTAGATGGACTTGTTCACCTTGCTACAGAGACTGCCATCCAACACAAGTCATTGTAAATTGCTTTGCATAATTGGGATGCAACTCTATAGATGATTATGGAGGTAAATAGTGCATTTTTGGTGAAATATGGTCTTAACCCTTAGTACCCTTTGACATTTGTGTCAAAAAGGGGGAGATATAATAAGGGAGATATAACAAAGGGGGAGATACATTGTATATCACAGGTATAGAGTACAGAAATAGGGCATAGCTAAAGAGTATCAGATAAATTAGAATTTTGGTTATAGGAATGGATGGCACAATTAGCTCAAGGGGAGTTATAAGAATCTTAAGGTCAGATAAATAATGCTTAGTTAAGTTTTTTTGAAACTCATATCAGAGGGGGAGATTATTAATCTCAGAATGGTTTTGACATTTGAGTGCCAACACACTTAACCACTTTCTATAGTGAAGTCGAGTACACTATGTATGCCGAGTCAAAATTCCAATAGGTGCTGAGTGATCTTCAAGTGCCGAGCAATCTTTAGGTGCCAACTGAAGATCAAGTGCTGAGTAACTTCACATGCCAAGCATGATACAAGTGCTGAGTAATGTATAGGTTCCAAGTCATAGATGATGTTGAGTCACAGATGATGTCGAGCAGAATAGAATCACTACAAGAGCTGAGTGAGCTAGTTTTCTTATAAGTGTCGAGCATCAAGAATTAGAAAGTGTTGAGTAACACAAAATACACATATGATTTTGAGAAGATGTAAACTCAAATGTAAACCATTTTTATGGCTGACATATGATGAATCTCAAAGGATCTAAGTGATAAGATTGAATCTTTTGTACTTCCTATGCAATCTGCATGCAGCCAATAGGAAAAATGGGGAAGGCATGCAACCAATAATAAAAAGTGTAAGGAATGAGCAGGAAATAAAGATTTAATATGGATCGTAGATCCATACCTAGCCTTAAGTCTTCAAAAGTCTTTATAAGGAAGACAAAATCTCATTGTGCATATGAAAAAAATGTATGGGCAAACTATAGTGAAATTCAGAGTGAAGAGTGAAAAGACTTAGAGGTATTAGATATTCAGTTGATCAGAACAAAGCAAGGGATATGAACAGATATCAGATCTTAGAGAATCAAGATCAGAGAGAGCAGATCAAGTGCCTAAATTCAGCAATCAAGCATTGTAAGCCATTAGGTTTATTATACCTAATACTCTCTAGCAATTGTATTAGAAAGGAAATCCTATGTTGATAAATTAGCTAAACAGCTAGGTTGTAGATCCTTTGAAGAGGTGATTAAATCCTTTAACAGGGTGAAACTTAATGAAAAGTGTTTGTAAATCCTTTAATAAGTTCACTATTGATACAATGTAAAGCCTTTAATAGGGTAGGCCTTTCATAGGGAAAACCATCAAAAGTGGTCAAAACAATTATTGCTGCAGTGATTTTGTGGGTATCATCCCCACCCCAGTTTTACCTTCTTATTCCTGGAGGGTTTCTGGGTTACCAAAATCTAGTGTTATGTGTTGTTGATGCATGTGTTTATGTGTTGTTGATGCATGTGTTTACTTCATGTTTATTTCATATGTTTACATGCATGCAATTTACTTTCAGTTAAAAGTTTTAATGGATAAAGTGTAATACTTTTGATTCACCACCCCCCCACTCAGAAGCATTCTTCCCATTTGAATATTGCAACACAAAGATCATTAGCACCTACTGACATGCATTTTGAAGATGAAATAGTAAATGAAGGCCGAAATGTTAGTTTTGCATCAAAAGACTATGATCTTATTTCAGACCTCATAGAACCTGGTATGCACAATTTATTTAGATTTTGTTGTGATCTCATGCTTCAATTTATATAATTTTCATATGTATATTCATGTGATTAAAGTGTTTATATACTTTATCTTATCTTGTACGACATGTTTATGTTGTTATTGCACCTAGTGATAATGATGAACAGACTGAGTATTGGCTAGCTAGATGTGTGGAACCTAAGAAAAAATTGACATGTCATCAAGTAGACAATGATGGTTTTGAGTATCCAATTGGGTTTGTCATTTTAGTTGGCACCTGGCTACGTAGATACCTAACAAGAAGAAATGGTTTTCCAACATTTGAAGACTACCAAACCAAAAAGAAGATTTTACACTATTCTCATTTGGTTATGGCAACAAATATCAAATTATAAAGATACAAAGGGAGACCAATCAATAAAGTATTATGAACAATTTCAATGGACGAGCATGAGAAAATCATAGATGCATTGCAAAAGGAAGAGGATGCAGATGGTATAGTGGGATGACTATATTTAAATCAAACACATGTAAGTTTTATTCTTTATTGTATTATATATATATATATATATATATATATATACTTATATAATTTAATTACATGTATGTTTGTGTTGTCAATACCAATTTAGAGAACCTATATATACCTCTTATTTAGGTCTCAATTACAATTTATGCAAATTTAAATGTTAAAGTGGATCGAACATCAACATCTTGTGCAATTTCACATAGTAAGTACATACAAATTACACATATATTTACATAGTTCAAATACCTTATATTAATTAATGTGTTTATTAACATGTGTTTTTGTTTTACAATTTTATTTTGCAAGACCTCATTTGAAGAGATGTGTTGAACCAATTTTATATTTTGAGTTGACTTCTATAAATATATCATTGACATTGTCTTGCATATATTGTGAAATATGTTGTACAAACTAATTTTAAAATGAGAGTTTACTTATATTTGAAAGTTAAAGGTATGCACTTGATAAATTATAAATTAATTGTCAATTTAAATAATGACCTCCTATTTTGTTCCATTACTTTTGCATTCAAGCATGTTTAAATTAATGTTTGTTTGAAGTTTCAAATTACTATTGATTGTAATATTAAAAACAAGTCACTTGTACATGATAATTTAAAGATCATTACTTATTGTATTAATTATATGTTATTGTTATGTTGAAAATTGACATGTATGTTTAACCATGTTAACCATGTTAAGTGAGAGGGAGGGAAGGATGAAGACAGTGAGAGAGTCCAAGAGGTTTCCAAGAGGTTTCTAAGAGGTTTTGATAGATTATAAGGGTTCCTAATGGGTTTTAAGGGGAGATAGGGAGTCCTACCAAGTCATAATGTGTGTTATATTTTAAATAATAGGTCTTAATATATCTTACTAGGGTGAAAAGGCCTTATTAGGTAATAATGAATCTTACATTACCAAATGACACATAAGGACCTCTTATGATACATTTCTAGGTATTTTTAAACATATATATGTTAAGGGGATCTAGGAAGTCCTACTAGTTCATTATGTTTGTTATAGATTATAATAGGTATGGATATAATTACTAACACATAATAGGTATTTTTAGTTAATAATGAGTCTTACATTACCAAACAACACATTAAGATCACTTATGATACATTTTTAGGTACCTTATCCATACATGTGTGTCTTAAGGGGACATAGGAGTCCTAATAGGTCATTATGTCTGTTATAGGTTATGATAGGTATTGATATGTTTACTAGCACATAATAGGTATTGTTAGGTAATAACGAGTCTTACATTACCAAACAACACATTAAGATTACTTATGATACATTGTTAGGTACGTTATCCATACATGTGTGTCTTAAGGGGACATAGAGTCCTAATAGGTCATAATAATTTTTATAGGTTCTAATAAGTATTAATATGTATTATTAAGATATAATAGGTCTTATTAGGTAATAATGAGTCTTACATTACTAAACAACACATTAAGATCACTTATGATACATTGTTAGGTACATTATCCATACATGTGTGTCTTAAGGGGACATAGGAGTCCTGATAGGTCATAATAATTTTTATAGGTTCTAATAAGTCTTAGTATGTTTTCTGGATGTTAACATTACTATTTATACTAAGGCATGCATTTGTAATAATGTAATTATGTAGATATAGGTGCAAGCTAATAAAGTTGCACTCGAAGTTGCTCACCTGCAAGAGCTGCTCAATCAATGGGGCAATGCCCATTGTACTATCACCAGAGTTCCTCCAAATGCCTCAACAGAGACCTTGATGCCCCACAGCCGCCATCCTCAATGTCACTCCTCCAACCACCACTCACACACCCCGCACTCCCAAGCTTCCTGCCACCGCTCTCCCAGTGATGGTGATGGCAGATGGAGTCACCACTCAGCTTCCCCACCTTGTGGTGGTTTTGGTTGGTCTCTGGCTCCTCCTCCTAGTTCCCATCATGCGCACTCAGGGAAGTGGCCTCACCTAGACCTAGTGATTTCTCCTCTATGGCCAGAGGTTAAAGATGCAGAGGCTACCACTATTGTTGTTTCTAGTGAAGATGGTTGGACTATTCCCAACTCGCCCCCAATCCCAAATATGATTGGGGTTTTCAAGATAAAGATGATCCACCACCCTCGGCTGGCACTGCTTTAGTAGCCTAAGGTTGCCTTATTTGTTTTTATTTTATGAATAGTTTCTAATTTCGACCGCGGCCGTGTTTCTTGTCCGGCTTCGGCCATTTGAACTCTTTCACGAGGTGATCTTGTATCCCCTGACCCCTTTTTGTGAATTGTAAACTGAGTATATTATATTAATAGAAAATGTAACTATTCACCAAATATATATATATATATATATATATATATATATATATATGTATGTATGTGTATGTGTATATGTATATGTGTGTGTATATATATATATATGTATATGTATATATGTATATGTATATATGTATATATATATATGTATATGTATATATGTATATGTATATATATATATATGTATATGTATATATGTATATGTATATATATATATATATATGTATATGTATATATATATATATGTATATGTATATATATATATATATGTATATGTATATGTATATATATATATATGTATGTATGTATGTATGTATGTATGTATGTATGTATTATTAGGATATAATAGGTCTTGTTAGGTAATAAAGAGTCTTACATTACCAAACACATTAAGATCACTTATGATACATTGTTAGGTACATTATCCATACATGTGTCTTAAGGGGACATAGGAGTCCTAATAGGTCATAATAATTTTTATAGGTTCTAATAAATCTTAATATGTATTATTAGGATATAATAGGTCTTATTAGGTAATAATGAGTCTTACATTACCAAAAAACACATTAAGATCACTTATGATACATTTCTAGGTACATTATCCATACATGTGTGTGTCTTAAGGGGACATAGGAGTCCTAATAGGTCATTATGTCTATTATAGGTTCTAATAAGTCTTAATATATAATATTTGGATATAATGGGTCTTGTTAGGTAATAATGAGTCTTACATTACCAAAAAACACATTAAGATCACTTATGATACATTTTTAGGTATGTTATCCATACATGTGTGTCTTAAGGGGACATAGGAGTCCTAATAGGTCATTATGTTTGTTATAGGTTATGATAGGTATTGATATGTTTACTAGCACATAATAGGTATTGTTAGGTAATAATGAGTCTTACATTACCAAACAACACATTAAGACCACTTATGATACATTTTTAGGTACGTTATCCATACATTTTTTAATCTAGTAGGTCAATTTTATTTGTATGAATATCAAAGCATAAATTTGATGTGATATTTACCCAATAATCTTTTTTATATCAATGCTAATGCTTTATAAATAGTTTAAATTAGTGTTCATCTAGCCTATATACTTTCAAAATGTGTCATATGTTCATGAATAAAATATGTCGGAATAAAGAAAATGGTTTGAATACTTAAAACATGATGAAACATAATAATATATTCTACATACACAAGCATGATAAGAAGTCATAAAAAAATAGTACATGGTCTAACATGCTTTATAACATGATCTATAAAGTTTAAAAATACATATATAATACAATTTTAGATGTCCTAACAAAAAGTGTATACATCATAAACAATATACATCATAAAAGCACAATCTATAGGTGCCAATGAGACCTAATCTATCTAATTGAATGTCCTCTTTACTCCTCGTGAAGAGGACTCAAATGGATCGTCATGTGTAATATGAGTCGTCTCGTCATGTGGGACACCCTATGAGTTAGATGGATCACCCTATGTAAAATGAGGCGCGTCTCATCATGTACATGCTTAATTGAAATGGGTTTCAAAATCTAGCTTGCAAATAAATTAAATATTCACTACATAATAAAATAAATACCACATGAGATGGGTGTACCTCAGTAATGTAGCAGTAATGGGAGGAGGTCCACTATGAAAACTACCAAATGCAGCAGTGGTGAGGTCTTGTAATGTACAATACATACATTTTTAAAATTTGATTTCAAAGCATAATGAACTATACATTATGTACATAAATCACAATGTTGACCTCAAAGGATGATGTAGGTACCTCCATCTGGCTAAGTCCTATGCTCTCAGCAACACTCATGGTGATATAGTCTTAAAATTATGGATAAATAAATGTTTAGTCAAAATTATATATACATGAACAATTACAAAGTACGCAAACTAAAAAGTACATAATTTGTACACTACATTTTTTATACACTATAAATTTAACATGTATATATATGATACCTGAGTAGTAGCGAATGTCATAGATGTGTCTACAGGTATGCTAGCACGATGATCATAAGATGGAGTCAAAAATAGACTATATCGAGGCCTATATGGATGAGTACAATATGGCTTATGTTTGTAAAATCAAAACACATAAAATATATATGTACATGTGAGTCAAAATTGTTTAGATTATAAGTTAATAACAATGTACATACATAAAAATAGTACAAATTATTTTTCTTCAGTCTAAAGTTCATACCGTATGTATTTGAGGTTGCACCTCAATGGTAACTAGAGCAGGACCTGTACTAACATCAAACTATGTAGCTGTGGAAAATTGCTACAAAATTAGATAAAAAGAACATATGAGCACATGTTATTAAATTTGAGTTTGAATGTACATTTTTATAGTGTAATTCAAAGTGCATACCGTATAAGGGACGCCAATGTCTGTAGGTCTCAGAAAAAGACTATATTGCCTCCTAGGAGGAATAGTATCATCCATCCTCTGTTATTTCAAAAGTAAAAATTAATATGGTTAATACAATTACACATGTATGTAGAAAGTAAATAATGATGTGTACTTTATATTAAAATTAAAATTAAAATTTTATATGCTGCTTTTGACTCTCTTTGGCTCTTCGTGCTGCATAAGGTCAACAAATGATGACACATCTATCTCATCACTACCATCACCATGGGTAGTGTATACATCATCATCAAAATCAGCACCCTTAGCATATTGGTCATCATGTGTTGCATCAGCATCACTCTAAGGGCCTGTGCATATGCCTCTATAGCTAGCACAAATATGTCCAGGTGGAGGAGCATGTGTCGCATGTGTCCACTGTTGTACTAGATTGCCCAAAAGGGCACTCAAATGGGTAAAAGCAGATGAAACTGCTTGATGATGGTGAGGAGCGGGCACAACAGGTGCAGGAAGAGGTACAAGGGGTTGAGCTCACCTACAGTTTCTTGTTCTATCACTCAACTCTGCCCTAGGCCTATCTTGAGGCATCCCTCCACCAACCCCCTAAAATGCTTTCATATCAAAATAATTGGGTTTCAAACCCAATTCAAACTCAGCCCATAGCTTCCTAAGGAAGTACATGGGCACCTCATGGTTAGCATGTGGTGGATGGTCAAATACCATCCACCACCACTCCCAAAAATGTGCTCCCATATGTGTATGTATACACCACCTAATGGAAATGCTAGGCTTCTTCATGCATTCTTTCCCTCCATGATCTAAATGAATCAATGTCAAAATCTAAATGATGTATGGAGTGAATCATGCCTTGAATGCTACCTACAAGATGTAGTAGGTGAGGAGGAGGGTGGGTCTCACATTGGATAGCCTCTATATCATGCATGAGGTTGTTAAGGTTATGCCTCATGCTCTCACGGAGCTCATCTATGATGGGTGGTGGAGGTGGGGTGGAGGTGGAGGTGGAGGTGGAGATGGAGGGGGCAGAGGTGGAGGTGTGGGAGGGGGAGGGGGGTGGCGGCGGGTCCATCAAATATAATCTACATATATGTTTAAACAACATAAAAAATGACAAAATTATTATTTAATAAAATTTAAATCTAAAATATCAACTAGATATAAATGCACATATCTTTATTAAAATCATATCAATTAAATAAATAAAGTTAAACAGTTAAGTCAAATTGAACATTAAATACTGAATTTAAGTCTAATCATAAACTAATACTCCAAAAAAACTATATCTAGGTTAGTTCAAGGTTTCTTTTCTTAAAACAAGAGCCACCTAGCTAATTTTTCTTTCATGTACACTTATTTTGTGACACTGGGAGATTGTATTCTCATTATGGATTATATATTGATCTTAGGATCAAACAAAGCTAAGATTATGGCAAGGTTATGGTTTACAATTCTATTATATTTACAATTTTGATGATGGCTAAGCTTAAGATTATTATAATGAAATTATGGTCCTTTAATGTTAGGGAACTTACCTAGGATTATGGTTTTAGTTTGAATTATATTTAGGTTTCGCATATTTATTATGGTCCTATTGTTTAAACGATATATAATAGATGGCATTAGGATGAGAGTTAAGGTTATAATTAGAATGAAAACTTAGAGACAGAATTATGATTTGATTAAATTATTTATGATTATAGTTTGAATCCTAAATATTATCTGCTTTTTAATGCAAACTATAAGTCTAGATCATGTCCTAATGAACTAATGCATGATCCCTATCCCTAACCATATTATAATCCTAATTCTAATCATAAGTACTTAAACTCCATAAATTATCATTTTTCTTAAGGTGTTTTAATGAGCTGTTGGATATAAACCTTAATTATAAACCAAGTAATCATAAACCTTAATCATAAATATTAATTATAAACCTTAATCAAAAATATAAATATACTTATAAAATCTAAATTATAATAGTTTAGATCCCATTTATATTCTAGAATTGAATACAAATCCTAATACTAGATCCTAATCTTAAACGCTAAATGTTAAACCCTAACCTTATAAATATAAATCGTAGTTAAGGTAAAGATTAGGGTTTAACATTCAAGCTTAATATTTTTATTTAGAATTAGGAGAAGGGCTTAGCATTTATGATTAATTTTGGGATAAAGGTTTACGATTTAGGATAAATTAGTTAGTCTAAGGGTTAAGAATTTAGGATATAAAGGTTTAGGATAAGGGTTCTGACTTTACATAATTAGAATTTAAAAGTTAATGTCAAAGTTTAATATTTGTAAATTAGGCACATGCAATCATAAAATGGATGTAATCATGTGAACGCAAGTCACACTAAATAAACCCTACATGATGCTAGAAAGCTATAAAGTGTAATGAGATTATGATCTTGTAATATGGATTAGCTCTTGAAAATGCCCATAATTCACTCAGAAGCACTTGCAAATCACCTAGAATGATTTGATAACCTAATTAAAAAAAATGTAGATATCTCAAAAGCTTGAGTTGATGGAACATTTATAGAAATTTTTGGGAGTTCAATGGTTTGGATTCATTCTCCATGAGTGGTCGAGGTTGAATCCTTGATTGATCAATACATGATTAAGCTTTATTGGTGGGAATTAATTTCATTTTCCATTAGTGATGATATGGATAATTGATCATTTTAATTAATGCATTTAATTAATAGTTCTAGCTCCATAGGATTTAAAAACTTGATTTGATTAATTATGTTAGGATTAATTAATGAAACAATGCCCCTTTTTTAAATTATTTTTTTATATTAAATTATTGATGTTTTGTCATGGGCCTCTGGAGTAGGAAGCCAAAGGAGAGCCCACATAAGAAGATGTCAAGGACTTTAGAGAATATTGAGAGTAGCACAGTACCAGGTGATAGTCTAGACATAGGAGGTCATCTGAGCTAGCAAGGTAATTGATCATGATAGGCAAATTGCATCTAGCTAACTTCTCAACTAAGGATTACATAGGGTGAAGCAACTTATCATAACTCTAGAGAGGCTTACTATTATGATTAATACTCACTTAGGATATAAAGGTTTAGACATCTAGTGGAAAGACAAGTTATTCACTTCTCTAGATATATTCTTAGGCATCGAAGGGTGTAGTCTCTCCTACTCACACTGATGTTCCACCTCCACCTATTGATGGTGAAGGAGGGTTATTTAATTAGACATCTAATTCCTTCTTTTCTTCTAATTTTTTTATGATGTATCATTTTGAGACCATGATATCAATGTTTAATTAGTTTTAGGATTAGGGTTCAATTTAATTTACTGTTCGATTAGGTTTATGCTTAGGTTTCAATTAGGACAAGAGTTAATAAATTGAATTAATTTTTAAAGTGCTAAATTTGGTTTTAGACATAGAATTATAGTTAGAGCTTTTAGATTTAAAACCAACATTAATTCAAAAATGTTAGATTTAAATTTTGTTTTAAAGTGTTGAATATATTATTGAGTTAGGTTTAAGTTTAGGGTGATTTGGTTTAGTCTTAAGTTCAACATTTAACTTAGTTCAATCTTAGGGTAAGGGTTCAATTTGGTTAATGGTTGGGGAAAGGATTCAATGTTTTAAATTTGGTTTCTACTGTTAAGTTGGGATATATAATTAGGTTTATGATCATGGTATAATTTAATTTGGTTTGTAAGTATAATATTAATTAGTTAAGGGCTAGGGTTAGATTTCAATCTAGTTTGATATTCAATTTGGTTTAGGGTTACCTGGGTTGGTTTATTTTAGTGTTATATTAAGATATTTAATGCTTCGATATTATTCATTTTTTGATATTTTGATTATATCACCCCCATACATTGATAATATATGCGATGATTACAAATATTATTTGATCTCATTACATGTGTCATGGTAATTTTTTTTAATTTATACATGAGATGCTCCTATACAGTGTTTTTCTTTTCTTATAATATAGTGTTATATATAATTTTACCTAAGTACCCTTCTTGATTATCTATGATGGATGTAGTAAATGACATATCTCTATATGATTCTTTTGATATGATATGCATGGATAATATAATGAAACTTTTTCAATCCTTCCTATGCAATAAATGATACATAATTAGATATGTCAACTTTTTTAGATTCACATGTATGACATGTAGATGTAGATATAATGCTCCTCTAGGATAATTTAGTTTATCATAAATAAGGTTATGATTATGGTTTGACATTTATAGAATTAGTACTTGGTTCTTAGGATAGTTATTTAATTATTTATATATTACTTGGTGTAGGTTTTAGCAAATTAAGATTATGGTTAGGATGATAGTAAGGGTTATGATTAGAGTTTTAGTTAAAATTGGGTTTATACTTAATCCGAAATGACACCTAGCCAAGGGATCCAAAGAACTAAACAAGCAATAACATACATACAATAATTTACATTTATAAAAAACATAAGAGATTACATTCCTTAATGAGCACATTTACATTTCATTTTTAAATAATTATAAGTACTAAAAGTAAAATAAATAACACATCCACATGAAAGAATAACTACTTGAGTTCAATCCAATTAAATAATATAATTTTTTTTAGAATGCCACTTGACAAATTAATTCGAAATGCACAATCATCCACTGTACATGTCACAGAGTATGAAAGGTTGAAAGAATATACATGTATAAAATAGTTTACATCATCCATTTTTTATCCATGAAACAAAGTACAATATAATTTAATTAAAATCATTAAATACTAAGTTTTGTGTTTGGATCCCTTGACGGAGTGTTACATGATTAAGTACTTAGTTATATGTTTAGGATTTTATCAAGTACATAACTATATGGTTAGGTCGAGGTTATAGTTTAAACAATGAATTTAGGTCGAGGTTATATGGTTCTAGGTTGAGGTTATATTTATTTGTAATTGCACGTTTAAACAATGAATTTAGGTTGAGGTTATATGGTTCTAGGTTGAGGTTATATTTATTTGTAATTACATGTTTAAACAATGAATTTACATCTAATCTAATCATTCAACATTGTAATTTAAATACACTTCAAAACATCTAAAATAATAATTTTTTAAATGAACATTTACAAAACTATATTTAAATTAACAGATACAATAATCTAAACATAATACTCATTAACAATGTAAATTTACAATTTTACATATATTAAAACTGAAAAAAAAAATTAAAAAAATTAATGTACATATAAAACGTAAAATTGAAAATAATTAAGTAAAATAGTACAAAATATATTAAAATACCTGGTATATCGAAGACTAGCAACAAGGGGTGGTTGGTAGAGCTGAAAATCGGACTCCCATATCTATCTCTCTCTAATCGAGCTCCCATTTTCAAAGTCATGAAAATGACTTCAAACACACCAAAATTGGGCATATATGATTTTTGAAATTGGGTACCCCATTTTTAAAATATCAGGTACCTGATTTCAAGAAAATAGGGTACTTGATTTTTAAAGCAATCGGGTGCTCAATTTTTAAGCACTTCGAGCACTCGATCTACTTTTTACAAATCGAGTACCCAATTTTTAAATCGCGGCTCAGGTGCTTGAAGCATGAATTTAGAAACGGGTACCCGATTCTAACAAAATCAGGTACCCATTTTTGAAAAGTACAATTTCATAGACTTGACTTTCGTAGAATTGCGAACCAACTTCTTGCAGTCACCCACAGGTATACAAATAAATTACATATTCAAAAAGAAGATCCCAAGCACTACAATTTTTATTTTTGAAGTTTTTTTTATATTTAACCTCTAAATGGCTCAAATTTTGGCATCAATTGACAAAATATTTCAAAAATAAGAAAACACTTCCACTTTTTGACCAAAAGTGAGACCCAACTTCTTGCACTAACCCCACATACTCCATAGTCTCGTAGAAGCCAGCATACTAAATGGTAGCCAAAACCCATGTACATTTTCCTTTAAAAAAATGTGATTTGATATTTGTGAGGGCATACAAGATAGATGTATTTCCCACATTTAAGTTGTTCTCTCTCACCAAAATCTCCCTCTATATTTGTGACAGAATTTGTAGAGATTGGTGGATGTGAATGAAGAAGAATCATGCGTTGGAGAGAGTTGAAAAGGAAGAGGTAGCAGCTAGGAAGGACTAGTAACAACTTTGAATAGGTAGCACCTAGTGTGCATGTTCTCCTTACACTACTGATGATTCCCCCATTATCATGATTTGTTATCAAGACAAATTGGGCTTTTCCCATTAAAACTGTTAAGGTAAGGTTTTCCCTTTCAATAACTGTGACTAACTCCTTAACCACACCATTTCTAATGTTAAATTCTTATTCAATAATTTTGTAAAGAATAAAGTTATCAAAAAAAATTAGGTGGCAATAAGACAACTAATTTATTCGATTAAGGTAGAGTGGGTTGTGACATATATGTAAAGGTATTTTATTTTTTTATTAAGATTGGTTTAATCAATAGTTATTTAAGATGTCACTTTTTTGGTCTAATCAAATCAAAAAGGGGTTCAAGTCATTCATTCAAGTCAATTATTTTGAACTTCCCTTCTTGTTGCAATCAAGGACTATCTTACCTGCATTTCTCACCAATCAAGAAGTGAAATAGGTTCTCAATCAATTCTAGCTCTTCATATTTAAAATAATTTTTCTAACCACCATTCCCTTATGCATGGATCTATAACTACAACCCAAGACAACATTTTCAAAATCCAACAATCAACTGGTGTAGGTAGTGTTGATGAAGGTGTTTCTATGCCAACAACACAAAATAAAATATGCAATGTCTATCCTATTCTTTCTTGCTAGAAGAAAATATCAAGTGTTAATAATCAAAATCAAATGAAACAACTTCAAGATATTAATAGCTTAAGCTTGACTTATTCTTGGATAGACTTAGTCACAATGTGATTTTGTAGTATCTCAAATAGATTTATGCAAAAATAAATTTGACTATTCAACTCTCTCACTCTAATGAATCTGTACTTGGGGCTTTTCAAATGATGAGACTTCACCTTCTCTTAAACTTTAGACCTTAGATTATGAAGTTGGAAAACCATCTTAAGATCATGCAAATCATTTCCAGCAATTTCACAAGACTTTCAAAACTTTTCATTACAAATTGTAAAAGAAATAACACTTTAGATAGCTAGTTAAGGTAGATATTCTAATATAAACTATTGAAAAACTATTATTAGTGACTAATATGGTTCATAAACCAAAATTTTCTTCACCAAAATAATGTACCTACACAAAGCTATTGCAATGTTTAGTTCCATTGAAAATGAATTTTAGACTAAAAAGTTTTCTATCGAATCCATATAAAACATGGGATTTGACAAAATTGAACAATTGAACTAGTGCTTATGAAATTATTAGGCTACGTATGTATTGTAATTTATTGGCAAGCTACAAATAATATGAACTTGAAACTTCAATAACATCACATCAAATAAATCTTCATAAGAAGCTTATGCATTTATTCCACCAACATAATGAAAATATTCATAAATATTCTTATCACATGTGCATAATGATTCCCCTTGTGTAGATTTTGAGGGCTTCTTAATCAACTATTATTCCTTATGCAATGGAATAATCATGATCCATATTTCACTTAAAACATTTAGGCTATATTGAGAATTAGAGTGGATATTTAGAACAATTAGTCTAATACACTTTGATGTGGTTGTATATCTCTTTTATTTCCTTCACCTTGATTTTGAAGGTAAACAAAAAAGAAATTTTTTTACATTATTAATGTTCCTCACTTCCTCTGTATAAAACCTTCCTATACAAGAATTCTTATGATATTTTTAGTATTAGTATTTAACATAAGTCTTCTATAGATTTAAAATTTCAAATCAATGGCTAGGATTAAATATTTTCAAGGGTTGGTTTATTAACCCACTATATGAAAAAATAGTAAAAAATACAAAACTTGTGATCCAAGTAATATGGAATAAAATCATACCTAGTCACTCTACTTGTTATCTCAAAAAAGAAAAATGCTATGATTATTTTTCCCATTCTTCTATTCATGAGGCCTAATGGTGGAAGATCTAACTTAACAAGTTTACCCAAATTTGTGGATAATGTATTAATTATAATATTAAAAAAAAAAAAAAAATTACACATAGAAATATTATTTTAATAGAAAATTGTGAAAATATCATATTCTAAGAAGGATGCTAATGAGTTTCGTAGGGCTATCTCTAGCTAGAAAAAGTGACCCCATATATATATATATATATATATATAACTTGATTGAAAATGTTCCTAATTTATCTCTCCTAGAGAGTAAATTTGATTTTGATTTGTTGATATTTTGAGAAAGTGTTTTTTATTACCCTCCAAAAATGATAAAGTGATCTAGAGCCCGATTCATATAGGTGAATGCATAGTCTTGGTAGCTTGTTACCTTGTTAGACATTACCTCTCAAGAGTAAATTTAACTTGGGGTATTATTTGGGATATGAAAATTACCCCTAACATTATTTACTTCTAGTGGACAACTAACCCCAATAAAATCTATATTTGGAATTTAATTGTCTACATGGTATTAATTTGGCTAATAAAGGTATCCGACGTTAAAATTTGAGTCATTAAATTGCCACTTTTTATGGTTTAGATTTAAAATGGATATTAGGGAAGAAAATTTACTTTTTAACATGTCAACTAGGAGTATCTATAGAATATTTGTGGTGAAACATATTTTGAAAGACATTCCTTCATACTAGCTTGGTTCATTTAGAAGGGAAGAAATACAAGATATTTTTAGACATTCCCAATAATAGAAAGGGGGTTTTATAAATCTTCATAAATATAATTAGGGAGAATGAAAAATGAAAATTCTATCAAAATATCTCATCTCTTTGAACTATATGCCAAAAGCTTGTGGGGAGTAATATTTATCATAGAAAAGAAAATATTTAGAAACAAAAAATTAGGAAACATATTAAGTTGAGAAAATACATAATATATAAATCTAGTTAAATGGGATACTATCTCTAAACCAAAAGGAACCTTGGATTGAGGAAGCTACAACCCTTTATATATCTTCACAAGTATTGGTTTGATGAAAATTAAGTAGGTAAAATACTTAACAGTGAGGAATGTCTATTTGACTCTCTTCCAAATCTGTGGGTGGTCCAGAATATCATTCTGAATTCCAAAAAGGTTCTAGAATGAGAAATCATATGCAAAGTGGGAAGTGATCATAGAATAAATGTTTATATTTTTTGAGTGAGCATGTTACATCCTCCTCTCTTAAAACTATTGGGTTAGTTTGCTTCCATTATATATATATATATATATATATATATATATATATATATATATATATATATATATATATATATATATATATATATATATATATATATATATATATATATATATATATATATATATATATATATATATATATATATATATATATATATATATATATATATTGAAGAGAATAAAAACCATGAAGGAAAATATTCCTAATTCAGATCTCTCTTAGGGAGTAAATTAGAGATTATTTATTTTATATTTTTCTTTATTAACCTCCAAAAAAATGATACCAAGGGGGCTTACAAAACTTCATAAATATAATTAGGAAAAGAATGAATCACATAAATCACCAAATTTCTATCTAGCATACAACTCTCCTTGAACTATATGTCAAAAGATGGTGCAAAGTGATATTTAGCATGTTTAAAATGAAATTTAGCAAACGCAAATTAGGAAAACATGTGAGATGGAGAGAACATGGGGACATATTCGATAAATTTATTTTTGTATGGTTGTATTGAAAGAAACCAAGCATACATGACCTATGACTATGAGGGTAGTTAGAGAGAATAGAAGAAAGGTCTTAGAAGGTTTGGCAGAACTATGAGGGAAAAATAAGAAAGGAAAGGCCACAACCCTATGATGTGGAAGCAATAAGTATCATATTAGATTAATTATATAGTTAGTTATTGATGAAAGAATATTACAATCATGTGACTAATCTTGTGAAACAATGGAGGATGAAAAACTATATCAAGGACATCAAAGACCTTAACAATCTAACACCAAATTAGGAGATTGCACACACCATTAGGGAATGCAACAAGGTTGGAGATGCCTTAGATAATTAAGGCTTTAATTATGAAGATTTAGACCTTTAGGCTAACAAATATGAAACCATTATTCAAATTAAAAATAATTTATGTAATGATATAAAATATATCTTTCAAAAATAGGTAGTGGATTTTGATTTCTGATCTAATAATTTCATATTTTTTCATTGAAATTGCTATGACCTATACTAACTTTATGTGTAATAAATAGGACATGTTTAGTTAAAAAGGTAATGAGAAGAGTGGTGGGGTTAGAATGTTGATTGATGTGACACTAGTGTTTATTACCCTTGGTTTTTCTCACTTTGGGAAGGTATATAATGAATCCTAAAAATGAACTCTTCACATTTATTACTATTTGGAAAGGAAAGAACAAGTTATATTCCAAAAAAAGTTTTGATTTTTTCTTACATCTCTATCATGGCATGAGAAAATGTATTTTATTAGGAAAATGGGTCTTGAAGGGACCTTGAAACCTAGAACATGGAAGGCTTCAAACAAGGGGAACTAAAACCCTCATCACGAGATATTCAATAAGCTCTACCAAAAAAATAGAACCAAGACAAGGAAGGACAAAAATAAACAAGGGGAAGTGAACAAAAATAGATCCCCCACAAACAATATGTTTTGGAGGGACTCTGAAACCCCACAAAATCTGGCAGTAAGGAAAACAAACCAAAAGAATCACATTATGCCCACACCTTGACGGAATCATAGAAATGATTAATATTTTCTTTTTCCTCCTTTTTTCTAGGAAAATAAATTCATATCAAATTGAAGAGGAGACTTTTCCTTATGTTTTCCAATAATAAGAGTCTGACCCTCCTCCGCTAAAGAGGCCTTCTTTTGCCAATCTTGGGAAGCCAAGTCTTGAGTACCCAAGACAATAGATGTAGAACCATCTACCTCAGAGCCAACAACATCGATAGTGTTAATGACAAAAATACTAGAAATGACTCTAATCGCATCAGTAACAAATGCAAATCTGTGGCAAATCTAGTTTCAACAAGAATAACAACACAATCTTCAACAATAGAAGTAGAGCTAGTAGTTGATCCTATAGTGGTAGGTCCTATATTAGCATAACCAACAACATAACAAAAAAAAAGCCATTATTCTGGGAATGACTAGTGGACAGGGTAGAACCAACATTTAAAGCCCTAGGTCCAGAGCTTCCAACAATAGCTAGAAGAATAAAGCTAAGACCAATTCCAATAGAACATAAGGAAGTAGGATGGCCAACAATAGTACCAGCAAAGACTCTAGTAGAGATAGTAGAAAAAAATTGTTATAATACTAGGAGTTGCTTATGTAGCCTTGATAGGTTCATATTTAGGAATAACATAATCAAGTTTAGGAGCAACACCATTAGCCTCAATAGAAACTTATTTTTTCTAATAAATAATATAGTGTTCAAATGAAGCACCCTTCCACCAAGAGGAAGACTTCTTACTCTTAGCTTTTTGCAGACCATATTGAGCTGCATGATAGCATGTTTTAAAGGAATTTTTGTGCCTAAAAGGAATCCCTTCACAATCAAGAGTCTGAATCCAAAAACCCCCCAACTATTGCAATATAATCATTTCTAGTAAACCCTTAGAAATATCAATTTCTACTAGACAACAAGCATAAGTAGAGTGCATCATATCATCAAATAACTCATCTTCCATCAGACATTCTCCAATTGCATCTCCCATAGCTTCCAAAAGAGTATTAACCCAAAGATGAATAGGACTATAGGGAAGCCTCACCCAAATCAATAACTTGTTAAAGATTTCTGAAGATGGAGAAAAATTAGGGGCCCAAGGTTTCACAACTAGCATGAAACAATTATACCATGTGAAAGAATTATGTCATAGAATCAAATTGCTATCTTCCAAAATATCAAATTTAGCAACAAAAAAACCCCTATACATAGGGAAAATGTGAATGATACCTAAGATAATAGGTTCCCAATGAACATAGATCCACCTATTTAAATACGAAAGACTTGGCCACAATGCCATGAAGTGAGAGATAACCCCATGAGAGGGAAAATAAGATGAAGCCTCCTTAATTGTTGTCAAAACTTTCTTATTGAAAGATATTTGAATAGAGTCAGCAATAGGGACAGATTGCATGGATTTGAAACCTAAGCTACCACCATTTCTAGCACCACCAAAATGATTGGTCATAGTTCCAATAGATATCATACCAACATATGACAAGTTCCCTACAACCAAGCAGAAGGAATGGCCTCAAGCATAGTCCCTCTAGTATAAAACTCAATGCCTGAAGGCTTAGAGGCCTTAGCCAATAATGAAGTTGTAGATAGAGACCCAACCTAAGATACATGCAAAGCCCCAACAAACTTAAAAGCTCTAGCCACTGGTAAATCTATAGCCCTAATGCCCATAGAAATACTGGTAGATGAAATTTTAGGAAACCCATTAGCCAACATAGATTATATAGAGGAAGAAGAGATTGAAGCCCCAACCATAGAAGAGGCAACCTAAGGACATGGAGAAGTACTAGTAGAAGACACAACACCAACCCTAGTTGGAGCCTCAACAACTGACATAGCACCAGTGGGAAGGGAGACCAGGGTAGAGGCATCACTAGCCTCAAAGGGTGAAACAACATTAGCATATGCTTAGACCCTAGTCAAATCCCCAACAACAAAAGATGACACAACAACCACCCTAGTTAGAGGGTCAGTAGTTGAAACAATGCTAGTAGGAAGGGAGACCAGGGCAGACACAACACCAGCAAATTCCAAGACCCCAGGAAAAGCCCTAGTGGCCACACCAAAAGGAAGGAAAGCCCTAGCCAAAGAAGCTCCAGCCATTTCTCCTCCTTGAGATGTTTTGTTTCCTCATTATAGTTGTAATTTCTTGGCATTAAAGAATGTTATTTTCTAGCACCTTTTCTATTTCATATTAATCCATTTTTTAAAATATCTACTTGGAGCTCCTTTTCTTAAACTTCTTAGGTTTTTTTCTAATGGAATAGTGTGATCTATTGCTACGATAGATAAATTTATAGTCACAAGAGACAATAGCTACAACTCAATCCCACTTTGCATGTAATGCCTAATAAAACTACCCAAATTTATAACATATTTGTCAAGTGATTAATCATTCTACTTTAATACAAGAAGCAATTTAGACACCTTAGTATAGTATAAAAATATATCTGTAAGAATGGAAGAATTGTGGTGAGTAATTTTAAATTAGAGGTTTTAGAAGAGTTTTTATCCCAAGATAGAAAGTTGTAGTGAAACATAAAAAGTGTGTGGAGCAATCTAGAGACAAACATACATATAATGCATTTCTATGTTCTTGTATTGTAATAGGAGACTAAAGAAGTGCCATAATAGACTTTTTAGGGAGTATTTACCTTCATGATGGGGTTTTATGAGTTACTCCCTTATTGAGTACTTTAGACTATACAATCATTTTGTGGCATCACATGAGAGTCATTTCACTCCTCAATTAGATAAGCCATAATAAATTTCTTAGCTTTCTATTAATTTTTTTCACCATTAGACAAAGTCTATTTATAAATGGTTGGCCCTCCTTTACATGAGCACCTAATTAATGTCATGTTCGTGTATATATATCCATAAGAATAATTATAATTTCAATCACATTCCACACCATAATTTACTTATTTATGATGATGAAAACATATTGGGCCGTCTTAGATCCAAGATAGGAAAACCATTTTAAAGATGATGTTTGTTCTTCCTATTGTGGTCTTTTTTGGACAATGCACTATTCATCTCCCCGGAGAGGAAATAGTTATACTATGAAGTGACATACCTTTATTAATGGTAGACATTGGCCCCAAACTTACTCCTAAAAAGACAAACAAAGTATCATTGTTAACCCTAGAAGGTATAGTATTAAGAATTTGGATTATAAAGGAATGGCTATTATTAAATGCCAATGAAACAACCCTCCTACCTCCTCATGCTTTTCAACTAAGTATATCATATGGAAGACTTGTAAAGGAGGAAAGAACCACAATCTTGAGATATTGGTTGTCTACTAGGTTGCTAAAAATCAATTATTTTCTCAGGATTAGTAAGTATAGAGGTAAAGACTTACTAGAAGATGATATTGCTAAACAATCAAGAGCCTCCACCTTTAATGGAGAAGTCACCATAAGTAGTGAAGAGACATGCAATAAGCAGCTAAACTAGGTACCAAATTTAGTTTCATTCTCGTTTCTCCTTCAGATGTAACCCAAGTCAATGAGATTATAGAAAAACTTTATTTTCTAAAAGATAGTGGAGAACTTGAAGGAGAAGAAAACAATAATAGATCATATATATTGATGATAGATCATAGAATGTAATCCTAAACTTTGACGATCAAACTCTGAATGAAATAACTGTAATAAACATTATAGCTTTAAAGTGCAAACCCATAAATGATATTGCCCACAAATGTGCTCCAGAAACAATTGAGATTGTTCAAAACCGAATGATGACTATGTATACAGAAGAATATCCATGAATATGACTTGAAAGCCAACAACTACACGTGAAGAATTCTCTAGTACGAATGATAATCAATAGACACAAGCAGGATTTATCCTGGCAAGAAGAGAAATGCATTTAAAAAACCCTCCTAAGGTGCTAACATTATATCAAAAGAGATATATCATGTGTGAGCCCTCTTGTGCCCACCTAGGGCTCTTCCACTCATAAAACCCCTCTCACAAATTGGGCATATGTGAAGCTTTTCACTGATAGAAGAAGAGACTAAACTTTTTCTATCTTGGAATTCCTTTGACATATTTTGTAAGCTTTCCGTTTTGCTATCCAGAGCTTGTAAAGACGAGAATTTCTTCTTAATTCTGTATGCCTTGTAATGTGTGCCCTTCTTGTACTCCTCCTTTAGCCCTAACACTTGTGGGGAATCCCCCTCAATTAAATCAACCCCCCTTGAAAGCCTCTTGGATTTTACATTGGTGCGAAACCTAAAACTAGGTGTGTTCGGAGCAAGATCAGTGGTCATTCCAAGGCCATAAGCGATCATCATTAGGGAATAAGCAGCCAAATGCTGCTGATCTTTCTCTTCTTCTTCAACTTCTCTTTCTAATCCCATAATGCTTCTAACAAACTGAGATCCCGTTGTCGGCACGGTATGATAATAATAGTATAACAAGGAGAACATTGAATCTTATTTATATCCAACATCTATTTACAAATTAATAATCTTAAGGATTTATTTGTTTGTAACCAATACCTAATCATATATAAAAAGATAAAATAAAAGAGTCGAAACAAGATTAAGGTCGTCGTACATAATACAATCTTATGATATTGTTGTATTTTGTAGTGTTCGTGGATTTTGTTGAGCTTGAGTCTCAGATATTCCCACCATTTACTTAATACAACCTGGCTTTAGTCATACTAATATATCATGTTTAGGTTTTGAAATAATATTCTGGCGGATATCAGTCCGCTCAGACTCCATTTTGGTAGGTTTTATTGGCATAATAGTATAAATTAAGAGTTGGAAGAAATTTAATCGAATTTGATTTCAAAGTCGGTGGAGCATTGACTTCCAATGCAAACCTTATTTTGATCGTTTATTGTGATTTATTGTCGGTATTGTTTGTTAAGAAACAATGTGATGGTTTGACCTAATAACAAATAGTTCAGTTGTCTGGCGGCGGTCAAAACGAAAAGTAGCCATTACGTAATATATTGGGATTAGGGTACGGCTTACATTCCGGAAGGGTAATCGGACGGCTAATTTCGTTTTAATCCTCTAGTTTCATTTAACATCTATTTTATTTGAGAACCGTAGGAAATGGGAAAGTAGAATCATTGGTTACGTTAACACAATTCCCCTAAGATCCACGCTTCTTAATTATACAAGTTTTCTTTGTTGAATAGTTCTTTTTTCATTAATTATAACAATAAATTTATATATTCACAAAAAAGGGTCAAGTGACACAAAGATCACCTCATAAGAGTTCACAAGCTTCAAGGGAAGATAGCTATAAACCTTCTTTTTTTTCGTTTTTTTTAATTTAAAAAAATTCCCTTCTAGTGGCCAAAGTAGTGCCAGCCAAGGGAGGAGGATCCTGGTGATCATCATAACTCCATCTATTAGCAGGGTGTGTAGGTGGCTCAAAGGCAGCCCACACATCATTAGCAACAACCTCCTTATCTTTATCTTTCTCTCCCTCCGCTTGAGGAGATGAGATTGCTAAATTCAAGTAGGGGAATGACCACTTTGGGTCTCCACTAGAGGAGGACCAATAAAAAACAATAGCAATAGTAGTAGGACCAATCATAGACCAACCAAAACCCCACTACAGAGAGGTTGAGCAACGACATCGACCATCAAAACCATTGCTAGGAGAGCGACAGGGAGCTTGGGAACCTAGGAACATGGTGTCTAGGAACGGCGAGTAGAGGAACTGTGAACCCACTCACACATCCCTTCTAGGTCCATAGCCATCAGTAGCAAAGTCCCCTGTAGCGGATCGAAGCAAAGCAACACACACTAGAGGAAACATAATGAACTAGCTAATAGGTAGTTGATCTTTAACTAGTAAGGGAGAAAGCAGGTGCAGAGACTTCGGTCATCTCCTTTTTCAAAGATTGGAGAAGCAAATTATATTTTCTTTCTTGGTGGTCACGTGGCGTAGTGAGGTCCACAGAAACAGAATATGGTGGAGCTCTTGCAACTGTACAAGGCACATCTTCCCAATGCTTAAGTAAATCTTGAAGTTGGGCCACCTCTAGCACAACCTTGTCACTTTGTACTTGAATCTGTATAGTAACATTGTTAAATACACAAGCCTTAGTGTACATGGAAACATTAATATCCAGACTATTGTGAATTAATAAAACAACCTTTCTATCTTTCCAAAGAGTAAATAAGATCTCCATCCTGAAAGCATCCCATGTTTGTGAATACTTGAAGGTAATTCTGGGGGAATCTCCCAACAAAATCATATGCCAAAAGAAAGGCTCGGGCCAATAAGCTTTGAAGAACTCATGATTCTAGAGTCAGTATTATTGAGCTCTTCGAAAAAACTAGAAAATGTGAAGGAAAGTTTCAAAGTGACCACAAAAAGGGCACCTAGGGTATGGGACACCCAATTACTTGAGTCGAGAGCCTAGGGAAAAACTATGGAAAAGAACACACTAGGAAAAGTGTGCAATCTTTAGCTTAGTAATGGCATTCTAAATAGTGCTCAATCTAAGCCTCTATTTTTTTAGAAGAGATTGCAAATGTCAATGTTGATTGAGCACATCAACCATAGGTAGGTGAGGAACCAGCCAAAGATAAGCCTTCTTGATTTTCTAAGTATTCATAGAAGTGGAATGGTAGCACTTCCAATCCTTCCACCATGATTTCATTGATTGAACCCCTAGTTTGTGAAGTGTATGAGGAGGCACCATAGAAACTAGAAAGATTAAAAGTCTACCAATCAGGATGGTTAAGTCAAAACTTGACTTGCATGTCCTCCCAAGTGTAGAGACTCATGGTAGCTCTAGAGAAGAGGTCTCTAAGAGTCCGTCTATCATGTTTGAAATAACATAAAGCATTGGCTCCTTGAACCTTAGCCAATGAGATTCCTTCAATAATTAAAAAGGGGACCACCAAATATTGTGTTGGTTTATACAAAGGTCATCCTTGAATCCATCTCCAACCCAATGAAGCCATGATTTGAGGTCTTCCCAAGATTTTCAAATAATTTTAACTATGAAAGTACCCTTAATTTGAATAGGCTCAAGAGAGGTGGGGAGGGTTTGAAAACCAATCCCCTTCCAAGTTGGACTATTGATTGGATATCCTAAGGAAATGCAATGCCTAAGAAGAATCTTCCAAGCTTCATTGCTAGTGAGAGCTTGAATGACCCATTTGGCGCATAAGGAAACACCTCATTTTTGGGTGGACAAGAGACTGAGGCCTCCAGACTCCGTAGGAAGGTTGCAATACTCTCAAGAAACTCTATATAAGCCATGATGCTTGGAGTTCATCACCTATAGAAACTCCCTCAGGAGATACTCCAATTTCAGATACGAAGCTTTAAAGAGTCATGAATAACAAGAGTAATAGACATGCGTTGCCATTGAAAATTTTGAACAAATCTAGAATTTACCTACAAAAGAAAGAGGCTTGGTAATCCAATATTCAAGCTTTTCTTCAATCCTAGTGAGCATGACATTCCAAAGCTCAATAAGGTAAACCCAAAAAACAAACAAAATAGCCAAAAGGTGAAAGACCTCAACATATTTAATCCATTTTCACTCGTACTAAGAAAGCCCAGGAGGAGTCAGAAGAAAGGATTGCATGTAAAAAAATATCTTATGTTATTGAATAGCCAAGCTTGAAACCAAGTAGAAAACGTCAAGACGCTACAAGGCATTGACAATATTTTCTTCATCCTCAATGAGAGTGAGGAAGGAGTCATTAGCAAAGTTCCCATTGCCCAATTGGGTAGGAGAAAAAAACAAAGAGATACCACAGACTAGACAAATAAGTGTAGCATTGGAAATAAAATAGCCAAATCCTTCAGTGGCAAGCACATAGAGCGTCGGGGCCAGAGGACAACCTTGAAAGATGGATCTTGACAACCAAAATGCTATAGATTGCCTACTACTAATGGTGCTACAAGAATAAACATTCCCAAAAAGAATTTGAATTGACTAAAGGAAAATAGGGCCAAACCCTAGGGCTTTAAGCATTGCAAGAATAAAAGGACATTCAATATAATCATAACCTTTGGTAAAGTCAATTTTGAGGAAGAGGGCTTGTTGTTTAGATTGGCGAACCCACTCCATTCCTTCCTAGATAGCAATGGTATTGTCTTAAATGATATGTGCAGGATCATGAATGGCCAAACTATGGCCTTAAGTGGCAATGAAAATGCGAACATCAATGTTAGTCAACTTGATGTGAAATTTTGAACTAGTTATCAACCTTACATCAAAAAGTAGTAAAAATAGAATATGTACAAAATTGAAGATAGTATGTAAGCTACTAGTCCTTTTTTATTAAAAAAAAATTGATTGGCTTAAACTTTAGATTTCAATGCAAAAAAATTAAAATTAAGGAAAAAAATAAGAAGTAGGTGCATGTCTTACTACCTTAATCACAATCAATGGATAATATATTTTTTAATAAATTTATAAATATAGGAAGTGGACTCATACTTGAATGTGATGCATATTTTTCTGTAACTTTATTCTGAGAAAATAATTAAGTTTGAATTTTCTACTACAATATTTTTTAGAATAAAAAACTCTCTTGTTTGATCACCTTAACTCATTCAAAACTATGCAAAAAAATAAAAATTTAAAAACCTCATAGTAAGAAAAGAATATAATGAAATACATCTTTTAAATTTCAAAAAAGTTATATCATTTGAAAGTTATTTAACTTATTTTCAATCAGTATGTTAATCAAAACTTTATAGGTAACTCCATTGGAAAATAAGTAATAATTACTTACATAATTCATAATTTTATAGTAATTATATATTGATGGAAATATGATAATTCCCTTAAAAAACCCCTTTCATCTCATCAAATTTATATGTATCAACACTTTTTGGACCCTTATGATCCTACACATACCCAAAATATACCTAGATTTGATGAAGTCATTCTATTCTAGGCACACAATCAAAGGTAATAGGTGGCAAATTTTAAGAGGCAACACCTTAGAAATGATTTTATAGGAAATATTCAAAAGAATGATAGGTTTCCATTTACAGGTATCTTCAGGGTCTCCAGCCATAGCTATGTATTTAATGTTTCCTTTATTGATGATATTGCCTAGAGATTTTGAATTATAAGTTTCAAGATACACTTTATGTAGATCAATGCCAATGGATTCCCAAAAGGTTTTAGAAAACTCACACAAAAAACCCATCACATCTAAGAGCCTTGTCATCTACAATGGAAAATATGACTTCCTTTAGGTCACTAAAAATGAGCAATTTCTTGCAAAAGGCATGTTGCGCAAGCTCTAGCTGGTTGGACACAATAAAAATACAAGTCAGTTAGGCTTGATCTCTACCAATTGAATGGCCCTGTGTAGTGAAAATTTTATTGTAATAGTGAATAAATGCCTCAAGAATGTCAAGAAGCTCCTAGAGAATTTGTTGACCTTCCTTTACTCTCTTGATTCCCATAATGGTATGACAGGCTCAAAGAGACTGAAAAAAACTCTTTGGAGACCTAATCCCCTATAGTGTAAGTGAGCCTTAATCTAAGCTCCCTACACAACATAATTGTCTACAATTTTCTTCTTATGGCATAGGCTAGTGAGCCAAAGTTATAGGTATATGCCAAACGAAATCATGGTCAAGGCCTCTAAGGCAGTATAGAGCTTTCTAGTAGTGGCCAAAGGAGCTCTTTGGTGATATATGCAAGCTTTAAGAAATAGAACTATCTAAATATGAAAAATTGATGAGCTTTTTTTGTTTTCTATAGACTAGCACTTGTTCTTCATAGACTCAAGGGTTGCGCAAATTGTTGATCCATTATATTGATCGCATGCTACAGTATACATAATCAATGATAGGGTAAATACAAGAAGTTGAGTACCAAAACCATGGAAGTCCTTGAGGGATAAACTTTGTCACTAGAAATAGATACTCATTTATTAAAAATTGGTACTCACTTTAGGTTTGGATGTCTGATCCTAAATTTGAAAAATGGGTACTTATTCATAATACTTTGAAAATTTTAATTCTTTTGTGCCTAAAACACCATTTTTTCCCACTTTTAGAAATAGGTACTTCTTTTCAAATGTGAACTTGTTTCTTAAAATTTTAATTTCACAATCCATGGGTTGCATTGACTTTTCTCTTGTGATAGGCTTGGTAGGACCCAGCGTGCACTTGTGCCAACAAAAATTTGGCTAAGGTACAAGAACATGAAATACTTGTCTTGCCATAATTTTTTGTAGAACTTTTCAAATCAATTTTTTGATAAAATAAAAATCCATTATAGTACTCTTTATCTAGATTCTAAAAATATAAATTTTATTGTAATATGATTTATTTTTGTATTTTTACAATATTTATTAATCCATGATGGTACCTAAACTTCAAATTATTGTAGTTAACTAACAATTTAATAACTTTTTTGATTTTATATTTTTCAAAAACTGAATTATTTTTCATCAATCTAAATAGACTGTATTTCAATATAAAATAAAAGTGAAGCTTTCATCAAATTGTGGTGGTTGTACACCAGAGGTTTTTCAAATCCACTTTATGGTCAAATAAATATTTATAAAAATTATATATTGATTGAAAAAAAAAGTAAAAATATTCTCATTAATCTTTGGTGTGTTAGGTACCTTTCCCCAAAACAAATCATAGAAATCCATTTTTTTGCTCCAAAAAGGGGTGGTTATACATGTGTTTTCTATGATCCTGAAACAAGTTTTAATATGCCTACCAAAATGTGATTTATGCCATATGGGTATTCTAACAAATTATATATTTGAAAATTAGACTCCAAGCACCACATTTTTTATACTTAAGTTTTATGAGATTCAATTTTAATGTACCTAAAATTTAGATATCATGTGATAATAAATTTTAAAAATACAAAAAGTACTTCCATTTTTTCCCCAAAAGTGGGACTCAACTTCTTTCACCCACTCAATATTAGTAACTAATTTAAAGAGAACAATTAAATTGTTAGATATTTGAAGAAAAATCATGAAATCACAATTTCTAAAATTATTGACCTTTCCAAAACCATGATGTCTATCAAGATGTTTCAAACCATCACTATGAAATTAAATTCACAAAATGACCCTTAAAATAACAAAGTAAGAAATATCAAGATATAGAATATTGTAATAATGTTATGAAAAGTCTACACCCAATCATCAATAATAGAGTGATGATTCTCATTTATTTGCACTATACAAAATGATCCTTAACACAACAAAGTAAGATATGTCAAGATATAGAAGATTGCAACAATTTTATAAAACCCCTACGATTAATCCTTGACAACAAAGTGATGTATGCCACTCATTTGCACTCTAGGTTCTAGTTTGGTAGTGGCTCTGATTAAAGCACATACTCTAGTTCTAGCTTATCAAACTTAAGATAATTCACATTAGAATTTTTTGTGCCAACTACAAATTAGGATTTCATAAAAATAAGATTATGCTAATGGACAAATACTACTCTGTATAAGAAGCCTAAGTCACGTCAATGTTAAGTTCAAATTGTAGAAATAGTTGTATGAGTGAAACCATCCATTAGAAATTAATTTAGAACTAGAAAATAACAGCTAACATTTGTAGTTGTCAACAACAACAAGTTACAATAACAAACACAAGCCTAGCCTTGTTCTTTTTACAATAACTTATAAATTCAAGCATTTTCAGCATAGAAAAACAATCAAAACCATTGCAATACTTCAAAATTCCTACTATATCAATCTTGAAGATCTAAACCATTATGAAATTCCTATTGTAGCTCTACATCAATGCTAGAGTTAAGGCAAACAATGCATCCTACAAGGAAAATCCTAGCTATTCTCAAAGATTAATTTTATTAATCACTCTGATATCATCACAAATTTTGAAGTTAAAGATGATAAAAAAGGGTAGTTTAGATGAATTAAAAATGATTTGCACTTTTATAAGAATTTTTTTATTTGCTTCATATTCACAAGGCAGCTTGTTGGGTTCTTTCTTGTGCATGCTCCAAATCTTCTACAACATTCCACTTTCATCTTAATTGAATACCTATTGTCTTTGTTGATATACTTTATACTTTCAATAGTATCTCCAACATTATACATATCAATGAGTACCAAAGGAGAAAAATAAATATTACTCTTATAATCCTACAAACATTTACACAAATTAATACAACTTAGCATTCAAATTTTCACAATTCAATAAAGTTGAGATTTGGAGTCTATGGAGAAAATTTTGGAATAGTAGTTTACATCTACATTTGGCATGGTGAGTTTTAGTGGAGGATTAGATCACCTTCATACGGATCTACAAAATTCTTTTTGGTATTATATGGGAGACAGAAACCACTTTTAGGGGACTTTTGATGTTCCTCCACCAAAACCAATTTGTGACTCCCCAACAACATACAAAGTACTGGAGGAACGTAGATTTTCCATTGACCTCTCTTTTTAGTAACATCAAAAGCTATAGTTTGATACCAACATAGGAGACCTGAGTGAAAAACCCAAAACTAGTCTCCATCATGGGGAGAGAAAATGTAGTGCCTACCCCTAAGTCGCATTTCTGTCATCCTTGCCAAACTCTTTTAGGCCAATTTATGTTTGATGATTAGTATTATTATTTTAGAGATTATCAGATGTTGTTTTACACTCAGTTTATTATATGATGAGATTACTTGGTACTCTATATTTCATGCATGTATGATGATTATTCAATGTTTTCAGTTATCGATGATGATTAGTTAGATGGTTTATTATCACACGTGCTTTCTTATGGATACTTACCCCATACTGCATGTGTATGGTGTGCGTGTTTGTTTTTATTTATGTATGGCGTTTCTGATGTGGTGAAGGAAGGGAGTCGTAGTCACCTGCTAGTCGGGATCTACACAATGCACCACTTCCTGCCATTGTCTGTTTAGCTTAGAATATTGTGTTTGTACATGTGTGGATTTTATGCAGGTTGCAGGTACCGGGTATCGACTTCCCTAAATTGCCAGGATGAGCGTACCCTATCGCATTGTCTCAATGGTAAGAGAGGGGAGATAAACTCTTAAGTCCAATTCCTAAACCCTTTAGCCAATTGTTCTAATTGATAATTAGGACAAGTATCTGAGTTAAGTACCCTCCGAATGCATCAAAAGATGTAATTTCGTGATTATAACCCTTTTTGTTTTGATTCAGTATATGCTTTTCTATGTTGGGTTTTCGTATGTGGTTATATGAGTCCTTGATGTGTTTTCTAGTAATTAAGTCTAATTAAAAAGATTAATTAATGATTTAATTTAATAGAGAATTATTATGATATCTTTAATATTTAATTAATTGAGAAATTAATTAAATAAAAGAACTAAATTTGGAGATTAAAGTTCAAAGATAAATTTAGAACAGGATAATATTTATCTAATTTAATAATAATATATTTGGAGTTCATTTTTAAATAAATGCTAAATATTATTGTTATTTAAATTAATTAAATATGTTATCAATTAAGTTCTAAAATAAATTAAAAGTTGAAAGATATTAAATTATTAAGAATTCTAGATCGCATGATCTAAGCATGAGTTTAAATATGAGAAATAAATTAAAAGATTAAATAATAGAAATTAATAATGTTATTTTAATTTCATGAAGTGCACATGAGATTAAAGTAATAAATTAATCTAAAATAGAAGTCAAGTAGAATATTAAATAAAGTTATTTAATAAATCAACTTAATGTGCATGAGAGTTGAATGCAAAAGAATAAGAAAAGATAATAAAGGTTAATTTGGAGTTAACTGAGTTGTGCAAAGAGTCTTCTCGGGTAAATGCACAATTAGTGCCCCGAATTGAGGAGAAATTGCTTATCACAACTTTGGTGGTTCATTTTTTTAGATATACGAAGTTGGATGGGAATTTTTGGAGATACAACTTTTGGAAGCGAATTTCAGAAGGCTAATACCAAAGGAAGATTTTTGGAAGAAGATTATTGAGAGGAGCGAATTCTCTTACAGTTCCTGGAGATTGCATAATAGCATCAGGATCAGGTAGGGTCTTGTGTTTTTTATTATCGATTAAATACGCAATTATCCTTTCCTGTCTTCTTCGTGTCCGGGGTTTGTAAATCTGAATTCTTTGTGATGAATGTTTAAACATTACGATATTGGAATTTATCAAATGCTTGTTTATGAACTTCTGTATACATGAGATTTAAATGGGAAGGATTGAATCTACTACCGAAATTCTCAATTAGATGTTTGAATAGTTGACTATATTTTCTATATCAATTTAAAGAAGGAAACAATTTTTCAATGCATATATTTATATATATATTAAAAGAAATTATTTATATATATATATATATATAATATATATATAATATATATATATATATATTTAAAGATTTATATATATCCTTGATTAATTGGTTCATTAATAAAATCTTTTATAAACAAATTGTATTCTTTTAATAAAATAATATAAAAATAAAAATATACATATACATATATGTATTTTTTAATTAACAATTTTAATGGTACAATGTCGGATCTGATAAAATATATTTAATTAAAAATAAATAAAAAATTTATAGTATTGGGGAGGGGCGGCTTAACCACTCCCTGCCCCCTTAATGACTGCAGCAGGCGACTGCTGTACGCAGTCGTACCTGCTGACGCAGGACGACTGCGACAGTAGTCTGACCCTGCGCTGTCGGCAGGTAGCGATTATTAAATCGCTTACCTCATGTTTTCAACAAAACATTTCACATGCCATTCAAAAATCGATATTCCTTAATATTATAAATTTTGATTAATTTTAATAATTTTTAATTAAATTAAATTTATGATATTATTTAATATTAATTTCAATTATTAAATTTCAACAATATTTTAATATTTGTTATATTAATAATAAATGTAATATATATTTTAAATAAAATATTGATTAATATTAATTAAATGTGATTTAATATTTAATTAAGAATAGAAGTTATTATTATCAAGTACTTAATTATTGATTTTAATAAAATTGTAATTATTTTATTTAAATCAATTATAGATATTATTTGATAAAATTGTATAATTAGACTATTGACTTAATGAAAGTTATTAATGTGGGTTTAAATAAGGATAATTTTAATAAAGTCATAATTGTTTTATTTAAAATCATTAAGGATCATTTTTATAACTTATAAATAAAAGATTATCCTTAGAATATTTATAGGGTAATTGTACAATCATGTAAATATAGAAATGGGTTAATTGTAAGGGATAATTGTGAAAACTTGGTTACTTGAATTCGACGTTAAACTGAAACATAAACCTTACCTTAACTCAATTATATACTTTTAAATCCTATCTCTGAGACTTTGATGTTTTCTATGTGTCCTCTGTATTTTGGGGTTGTTCTAGTATTGACCAGTTTAGGTTGTTACCAGAGGCTCGGGATTGTGAATGTGATGTCATGATGATTTGGTCTCGATCTTTCTTAACCCGACCATGGTAATGTGATGAAGTGCTCTATGACATGATTGTATTTACTGGTTGTTATTGCTTTCCAGTTTCCTTGTGTTAAGCTGAGAGGTATGTATTTAAGATACTTGACTTAACCATTTTCGAGTCTCGATTAGTTATATTTGATAACCATTTTTGAGTCTCGATCAATTATACTTGGATTGCTTTTCAGTTGCTTGAGAGGACTGAAGTGTTTGTTATGTTCTTGATGATGTCATGTTTTGACTTGACCATTTTGGAGTCTTCGATCAGTATTGTAATTTACTATTGGGATACTTTCTGGTTGCTCATTGGAGAACCATTGGATTTTGTGATTTATCATTGATGCCTTTAGTTGCTGATAGAGAACTGTCGTGATCATATGATTATTATTTGATATTATCTGTTGCTCATGAAGAACTGATGTAATTTTGTAGCTTATCTTTTATGATGTCTTTTCAGTTGCTCATATAGGACTGAGGTGGTTTTATTATGATTCTTTGATTTATGATTTCATGAGCCTAGGGTAGGTTATCTATGTGTAGAGTCGGGAAGTGGCTTGCAATGGGGATCGGGGCCCTAAGAGGCTACCTGGAGTAACCCATTGTAAGTTGTTTTACTAAGTGAAAACATTTACACTAAATAAGGGAAAATGAACCTAATAAGATAATTGTATGTTCTCTCCCATGCCTTGAGTGCTAGTATAGACTAGGATGGGGTAGAGAGAATGCTTGGTTACGACCTTGCACTCCATAGTATGCCTCGTCAGTACGAGAGGATACTAGTGGCCGCAGGGATCAGTAGGGACCCGGGATTCCTAAGGGATTTCTCGAGTAACTTCTACGTGACTTTTGCGATGACACTTTCCCGCTTGCATATTAGGTTTCCTACGTGTCTTGTGGTACCTCTAGGATTTAGATGTCGATCTTTTTAGGAACCCTTGAGTTAGCATACTTATAGGATTTCCTGGGCTTAGAGAGTATTTATGATTATAGGTTTTGCTATCCTATTTGGGACTTGAGACTATCTCCTCAGCGCGGTGGGAGTGGACCATTTAGGTTCCACGCGGTCGGGTGGTAGTGCTTTTACTCTTACCATTGAGATCCGTTCCGTGGTCACCGTGGCTGGAGTTTTTTGTGATTGGCATTTACCTTCACTATATTCTTGGATTATTATGATGGATGGTTAGATTTTATGATAGATGTTTTATCATTATGGATGTATTGATGTATCATGTATGGGAATAGTTTCATATATTTTTACTGTACTTTGTATCATGGATTTGAGGATGTTGTATCTTTATCTTTACATATGTATATTCTTTTAAGCCTTTCATACCCTGTGACATGTACAGTGGATGATTGAGCATTTTGAATTAATTTGCCAAGGAGCATTCGGAACAAATGTATATTATGGACATTGGAGTTTTCTGATTATTCTTTCATATGTATGTGATAGTTGTTAGACTTAGAATTAATTAAATTTAAACGTGACTCAATGTCTTGGGATCTTTAAGAAATGTAACTTGCAATGTATGTTTGTCGATGATTACATGTTATTGCTTCCGCTACTATGTGTTTAATGTGTATGTTATACATTCTTACTTTAAAAAAAAAATGTTTAGCAAACTTAGTGAAACTTTAGGTTAATTCTTTTGGATCCCTTGGCGGGGCATTACAGAAAATTTCTAGCCATGATGCCCAAGAATGTTACAAATAGAAAAGATGGTGAAATTTAAAGATGATTTTGTAAGAATCTTCAAGGTGTAGTGCATTTCCTTTATTCAATTTATTAGATGCTTCCATTGTTGTACACTTCTTGTATAGTATTTATCATGATAGCTTATTTCTAAATATAGAAAAACAACATAGTATCTAGAGAAAGACGTACCTATAAATTGAATAAGTTTTGTGGCTCATACAAGATATGAAGGAATTCTTAGAGAAGTTTTTGGATACATAATATTCTAGTACATGTTGAATTTTTGAGTTAGAGATACTTGGCCTTTAAATCTAACACTAAGGGTTTCAATTAGATTTTGCACATCTACTTTGACACCATCACAAGTCATTGTAGAATTCCCCAATCTTGTTGGGGTTAATAATTCTAATTTCATACTTTTCCATATTGTAAATAACTATATCATGAAAGTTACTTAAATTTCCTAGTTTTTCTACTAGATAATTTAAGGTGATGCCTAACAATATCATGCAAACCATCAAGAAATTATTAGAACCTTCTTGACTGTGTTTCCAAAACTTTTCATTTTCCTTGATATCAACAATTCCTATTGCAAACTTGGGAGTGTTAAGGAGGTAGCAAAATTTTGAAAAGATTTATCTTATCCCTCAATGTCCAAAAAAATTGCTCTACCAAATAAAGAAAAGATGGAGGAATTCTAAAATACACACATTACAAACCTTACTTGGATAACATGTATAATTCCTTTCTCTTTTAAACATAGGCTAGAATATAGGGTGCTTTATCTAACCTATAGATGTTAATTGAATCTACCTATAGTTACACATTAAAGATTTTCCTTGAGAATATATTATGAAACTTACTAGGTGCCTTCAATAAATGATTCTCCTTCTATTTAGAATTCACTGTTTCTCACTAGCCATTGTCAATTATAAGGAACCTTGCTAGAGTTCCTCCTTTCAATGGTGAGGACATGAATTTTGTTTCAAATATATGGTTCTTGACTAGAACAAAGGACCAAAAGTAGTAAGAACCTCAAACTTGAAAGATATGAGAAGAGAAACTGAATATGAACATTAATTTTAGAGTTGTGATTGTTCATGATTAAGAATCCCCTATGCAAACCTTGAGTTATTGCCTCTCAATTGACATTGATCTAGAATGAATCACATGTACATGACCTAAACTAACCAAGGATTCTAGACATCTATTCAAGGGAGCTGATATGAATTCAATCTAACAAGATGAAATCCTCAATTATACTTAAATTTTTTAAAGACTTGTCTTTGAGGTATTCGATTAGCTTCCTCTTAATTATTTTCCCCCTAGTTAAAGAAATTAGAAATATGGTTTCCATTTCCAATTTTTTTCAGCAATACCTTAAATCATTGTCTTCCATTAAATGAAACTCTGATAGATTAGTAAAATGTGTTATTTCATTGATTGATTACAATTTATGTTATTTGTTTCATTCAACTATATAGAATAACTTTTAAGACTACATATGCTAGCACCTATCAACTCACCATCATTTTCATGGTAGAAACCCCTATTCAAAATAATGAAAAACTAACATATAAAACCTAATGCAAAATACACATCCCTTATTGCAAATATAAAGTAGTTGTAATTAGTGACTTCAAAAAGAGAGAGCAATAATCCAATATCTTGATACATAAAATATAAATCAAATCCAATAAAACCCAAAATTGTCATGTTCAAACCCTAGAAATTGATTACCAAGCCATTGAGAACCTCTCATCCCACAAAAACAATCAAGCCCCCAAGAAAATAGAGGTCAGGACCCTTTCATTGTAGTAATATGAAAAAGTTTGAATAGATATCTCATAAACTAATACTGGGAAGAATCCAAAACCTTGAATAATCAAAAGACGAGAGGAGTGGAAAGAAACTTTGGAACCTCAACAAAGAAAAAACATAATTGAAATCAGCATTGGTTTTAGTACACAAGGGTATCAATAAGACCCTTTGCATTGTCATCCTCATGGAATATTTCAGTTGCAAAGGTCTAAGATGGAAAGATTGTGTAGCTTACTCTCATTAGAGAGACATGGTCTATACTCAAGATTCCTTCATTTATCTACTAGATCAAATGATCCAAAAATAGGTAATCATATGAATAACAACACCAATAAAAAATGTAATATAATAGTAAACAATAAGATCAACTGTAGAGATATAGACTGCAAGATTCTACTCCTTGTGTTTGTTGATTCATGATTATAGGATGTACACAAAATGGATGCAAACCTTGTTATAAGATGGATCCATAATAGGAAGATTATGTTCATTGATTATGATGGTCTTATCTCTATGCTATTATGTTTTATTATCATCTCTTATTAAGATCAATGTTTTAGTTTATTATCTTTTTGATGGAACTTATTTAAGTCTAGTTACATTTTGACTTTTAGTATTGTTAGTATAAATGAATTTTTAATTTTTTTAACATTAAGAAGCATGATGCTTGGAATGACCTTTTTAAGGTGTGATTCTTTGTATAACATCCATTGTGCACTTGCATCTCTTCTTTAGAAACATAAGTGAACACAATTTTGAGTAGTCTTTTATATTCTTTCATCTTTTAACCTTGATTCTTCTAAAGGAAGAATATTTTTGAAAAGGACATAAAATGGATATTGTAAAATTATGTATTTATCTATTTATCATCCATTATCCTTGGTTATCTTACTTCTATTAGAAGTTGTAATCTTTCCTTGGTATGTTTATAAACCAAGGTTAGATCTCCTTTATTTATTATTATAATATATTAGGATATAAGCCAAGGTATCCTAATATATTTCTTTTTTGTCCTTTTTCCACTACATCTTAGTTTGTCATCTAGTGGAATATGTGAGGACAAATATATATTTCTAATTTTAGATTATTCCTCCTTAAGAGGAATCTCACACTTGGCCTCACACACATATGAATGGTGGCATTCATAGACATGGGAGTTACATTCTAACTCCTCTCTCTCATCTCTATTTAAGAGATGACCCTCTTCTCTCATTTAACAATGAGGTTTCTTCCTCTTCTCAATTATTGTATGAGCATTGCTCTCTATCTCTCTCTCTCTCTCTCTTCTTAGGCTTTTCATGCCTCATTCATAATGTCACAAGGGGTTTTCTTTGCTTTACCCTTTCCAAATATCTTGTCTCATGGTGTTGGAGCTTGAAGCTTTCTCTCTCCTATTTTATGGTAATATCTTTTCATGCATTTACTCACTTAGATTCTTTCCTGGTGTTGCTTATTTACAGATTTCTTTTTCCATTTCTAACATGGTATCAAAGCAGTTTAATCTTTGTTTTGAGTGTTTGCATGAAGGTACGATTCGAAGGAGACTCTTGAGAGATATTTCACTAATTTCTTCTTTAATCTTCTTAAGATGGAAGAAATTGAATTTTTTTTTGAGTTTGGCTGGTTTACCGCCAAACCCGATTAACTTTTGTTTGCTCTAATTTGTGCAAGTTACTTCTTATTTTCTATTTTTTTCATCTAAGCCCCTTTGGAAGGCTTGCCGCCAAAGGGTTTTCCTTTTAAGCCTCTCTGTGCTCTCTTGATATCTGAAGGCATACTTTGTGGTTCTCCTTCTGCCGAAATTGTTGTTGGCTCATTTTGTGACCTCATTGCCACAACATATTCATACGTTGTGATGCCCTTTCTTATCAATATAATGTGAGGTCCAAAATGATGTGGACAGGGGAGACTATGAATGGATGAAGTAAAATATATGGTCCTCTCTCCATTTCATAAATGCACCCAAAATGCCAGTAATGGCAATGGCAATCTCAGGGATGGGATATTCTGTTCATACTACAGGTTAGCATATAATGATTACTTTCGTATGTGGGGTTTTTCATTCATTCATTAACACTGTCTGTCTGAGTTCAGGAACCCTTTAACAGCCTTGTCCACCCTTTTTTTTTCCATGAGAGATCTTGTGCACGTAGTGCATTAGCTGTATATTTTGTAAGTGCAGAATGTTATGATGCCGACGCCAGCAGAAAAGATGACGATGTCGGTGATGGCGTTGTCATTGCAGAGGAGGCTTATGCCGACGCCGGTAAAGTTTTTTTTCGTCGCGGCTCTTTTCCCATGGAGCCGTCTGAAACAACGAGCTTTCTGAGGAGGGTAAAGTCATGGTCGCCCACCTTGTCGCTAATGTAGATTGGGCCATCGAAGATGGCACGAGAAGCAGCGTGGAAGGCTGCACAGGGATGTGTAGTCTAGAACATGTCCCAGTCGGGCTGCATGACTTGCCCCATCCACAGGCTGTTGTAGGCACAGTGCACCATATGACACCCTTGCAGCCAGTAAGTGTCATTTATGTCCAGCCCGTTCGGGTCATTTGGATCTAAACATGGCCAGAAGTCATCCCCAACATGGCCGAGGGTGATCTTCTCAGTGCCCAGATACACGAAGTCGTTGTATTATCCCCATACTGTCTTACTTTGTGCCCGTGAAATACCAAGACCAAGTTTTTACAAGTTCATAGGTTTGGTGCCTCACATCTTAAATTCTAGTTTGTTTGGAATTAATGCTCTGACTTGCAATCTATTAATTGCATGTCTGCATGAAAGCAAGTCACGTCTTCATTATGGCTTTACTTGTTTTCATTCCTTTTTTCTTTCACAACTGTGATATCAACCCTGGCTTCACAAAGCTTTTCTTCTATGACATCGAATTCGAGGAGTCCCAAGTGATCTTCGCTCTCATGGGCGTGAATTCGCTGCCTCATATCCAGCTTGTAGGTCCGGGCAATGCTAATTTGAAGGATTCTCCCGCAATGGAGATGTCGAGAGGAGGCACGGCTGAAAGTTTCCATTTCTCCCCCTCTTTCCTCGTGCAGGCGCGTCTCCTCCTTGTGGGACTTCCTCAGCACGGCAGGGGAGATCTGCTCAAGATTAAGCTCGCAGACAAGCTTCTCGATGCCGACTGCCGTGTAGGAGGGCCCATGCGCGCCATTGCTACACATTCCGGCGCCAATGTTGTCGGAATCAACATTAATGATTATCAGCAACCTCCATGCCAGTATCAATCTTGCTCTTAATTCAGCTTCTCTCTCATATTTTTTTTTCTGGGCTCTTCCAACATACCACTCCTTGTCATGTCCTAACTAATCCATGGTAAAATGGTGAAAGGATGGTTGTTGTGCAAGATTTTTTTTCTTTTTTTTAGCTAGACGCCAGGAATCCTCGGATTGGGGAGGGGTCCATTGTCATTTATTTCTCAGTCTTCTTCCTTATTTGAGGAAATATTGTCATACTGGAGGAAGTGTTTTCATCTTGCAATCGATACTGGTAGCGATATTATGTGGTTTCCCTGTAACCCGTGTGTTGCCCAAAATTCGAACCCCTCACCTCAACCACATACAAGTATCTCACATGTGCTACTAGCACATGTCAGTCTTTAAACTTGGAGATCTGTAAACAGAGTGGTAATAGCAAGGACGTCAACTGTACAGATGATCTCGGATATGTAGATAATTCAGAGGCTACCGTGTTGATGTCCAATGAAAGCTTAACCGTCATGTACTGGTAAAGCAGGGGAAGTTTAAAATGGGTACATAAAAAGAAATATAGGATAATGGAGGGAATCGGTTTTCAAATTTATCTGTTGTCCTTACACTGACATGGGCATCACATGGAAATGCAAGTATAGACATTGAATCCGGACAAATTGATTCCTGCATTATCAATGATGACTTACTATTCTGGTTGGCCATCTGACACTGTTTTGTTGGTTCCTAATATTAGCATGCCCTTTGAACTGGCTTTACCCACGCTCCCCTCTTTTGCAGGACCCACGCTCAGCAATTCTGCGAAGCAATTTTTTTCTAAGTTTACTCATTAGATGGACAGGGTCAATATCCCTTCTGCCTCTAGTTAAAGTGTGTTCCCTATCAACTCCTGTGTGCTTCTGATTCGCAAGAGTCGAAGATGTAATATTAGCATTTTCAACTCACCCAGGGCCTGAAGGACGTTTCTCTCTCCTTCTCTGAAACTCATATGCTCCTTTCCCCTGATTATTTCCTCTATGCTGGGAAACAATTTGTCTAGCAAATGGTTGCAAACTAATATCAACATTTTGTCGGGATTCATCTAAGCTTTCTTCCTTTACATCAATTAAATTTTCTGTCTGTGTATTTCCACTAGCATATGCAAGTGTTCTGCCCTGTCAACTATATCATTTATGGCTTTCACTCACATGGTAGAGGCCTGCTGAAAATTTTATGGGACAAGATGTGTTGTGAATGACAACATGCATCAAATCCAAACGGCAAGTTTTTGACATGTATTCGATCAAGATAAATTAGTCGGAGGTCCATAACCAATAACTGGATTGAAGAACAGAGATGTCATTGAGAGTTGTAGAGATCAAATCTTAGACGCCTCCCATCAAAAAAGGTCGGCCTGCTCCGCGTAATTGATGACATTTGTACCTTCAATTTCTGGAACTCGAGCTGCCTGTAGCAAGTTGGCCATAATTATCGCATAATAAGCAAAAAAGTTCATGTCATTCGTAGTTAAAATTATTAACATATTTTGTTCAAGTTTTTTGTGATCTTAAGGAATCACTCAGTTGGAAAATCTGTCGTCTATTGTGCCACAGCTGGAGGTAACCTTTTCTTGTCCTTTCATGCAAGATTGTTTTTCTTTTTTGAGCTTTTGACAGAGGTATCATTTACTTTTATTATTGCCTCTTGTCAACCTACTTTTGGCAGGTAATCATTCATTGTCAAGCTTTTATTCAAACTTTTTTTTTAAAAGTTTTTTAACTCTTTTTAGTATATTCTTATCTGCCAGGTCTGACCTCTATCATTAATTACTAAGTTTTTTTAGTTATATCTTTCTTAATATTTTATTTCAAAAAAAAATTCCTTTTTGAATCTCTTTCCATCGTGAAGGCATAATATGAGAAAAATGGGGAGATCTTTTCTTGCCCCATGACTTTACGTTCTTATTACCTTGAGGTTATATTTTTGAACCAAGGTAAATATTGTGACTTTTTATAAATTGTGACTTTCAAAAATATTAAATATGGAAAGGTAATTATTTTCTTTAACCAATTTATTTTCATATATTTATTTAAGTATATATGGGTGCGCACATATATGCCCAGATAAATGTATAACTTATGACTTTAATGATTTAGAAATTAATATATACCTTTGAAAAATGAATTAAATACTCATGTTTACCCTCAATGGAGTTTTATACCTGATATCTATATTTAGTTGATCTTCCTTAAATCATTTTACTTAATTTTGATTGGATTATGAGTAATCTTACACATTTTCCTTCATTTTGATATTTTGATGTGCCCATAGTTGCACTTTTATGCTTGTATAGCATTGTTCTATGCCCATGTTGGCACTTTATGGTTTTATACCATTGATATACATGATTTATATGATATTTATTTTGAGTTGCATAGGGAACAAATTTTTTTCAAGGATAACTATGTAGGTCCCCTCAGTATAACTGATACATAGTTGCCTTATCTGGCCCATGGAGTATCCCTCCATCCTATATTGGTATGCACTCATTTTTTGATCCTATCTGTTCCATTTTGATAGGATAATATTTTTATAGATTTTCCCTCCATGTTGTTCCATTTTTTATTCCTCCATGAAGAGGATGTTATTATTGGAGTTTTCTCTCCAAATTCAGATGATTTGATCCAATTTGAAGGCAATATGTTGTTCTATCATCATAATCCATTCTTTTGATTATCCTAACAAAAATCATGATAATTCTACTTTGATCAGCATGTCTCTCCTTTATGTTATTTTCATATATTAATGTGATAATGATATGCATACATTATTGCTTAGATCATGAGTCATGCATGTTATGGAGGGACGCCCCCATTAGCTTGCAGTGGAATGATTCATTAAGTGGACTGTCTATATCCACATGATTGATGCAATGTTTATGCACGTATCATTAGTTGGCCTTGTCTGTGGTCATTTGTGCATTAGTATAATATTATTTTCATGAGAGCATTGATCAAGCTTTTCTTGTCCTTGTTGACAATTTGTTGAGCATATAATTTATCTTGATATCAGGTTATCTCCATTGTTTTGTGGTAACATGTTTTACTCATTGTTTCTCTATGAGACTTTTATTATCCTTATTCAAAAGGATTTCGAATTTTCATTTCTAACAATTTGCATATATGATGGCATTCTACTTGTGGATATTTGTCTTGTTGTTTTTTTTCAGGTGATCCATCAAGGAACCTTCTTGGTTTTCCACATATGAACATGTGTCTATGCTTCCACATTCAAAGGACTCATGTACTTCTTTTGGATCTGCAAATGTACCATATGGCTTGAAGACAATCAAATTACTTTATATTGAAGATTAAGTTGCAGATTTTTGTAAAAAATATGGGTTTAATACCCTTTGATGTAATTACCCCAAGTAAAGATTAAAGGGGGGTGTTAGAAGTTGTAATCTTTCCTTGGTATGTTTATAAACCAAGGTTAGATCTCCTTTATTTATTATTATAATATATTAGGATATAAGCCAAGGTATCCTAATATATTTCTTTTTTGTCCTTTTTCCACTACATCTTAGTTTGTCATCTAGTGGAATATGTGAGGACAAATATATATTTCTAATTTTAGATAATTCCTCCTTAAGAGGAATCTCACACTTGGCCTCACACACATATGAATGGTGGCATTCATAGACATGGGAGTTACATTCTAACTCCTCTCTCTCATCTCTATTTAAGAGGGTGTATGAATGGTGGCATTCATAGACATGGGAGTTACATTCTAACTCCTCTCTCTCATCTCTATTTAAGAGATGACCCTCTTCTCTCATTTAACAATGAGGTTTCTTCCTCTTCTCAATTATTGTATGAGCATTGCTCTCTATCTCTCTCTCTCTCTCTTCTTAGGCTTTTCATGCCTCATTCATAATGTCACAAGGGGTTTTCTTTGCTTTCCCCTTTCCAAATATCTTGTCTCATGGTGTTGGAGCTTGAAGCTTTCTCTCTCCTATTTTATGGTAATATCTTTTCATGCATTTACTCACTTAGATTCTTTCCTGGTGTTGCTTATTTACAGATTTTTTTTTCCATTTCTAACAACTTCTTTTCAGATAAACTAATTTTAGGGGTAATAAGTTTAATTGGTGAGAAAATTTCCTAACAAAAAGCTCAAGAGAGGGTGGACCCTAGGAAAATTAAATAGAATAAAAGCCTTTAGTTCATTAATTTGATCTAACAGAGCCTAGTTATGCCACTAGTTTTAGAGAAAACTCGATAATGTGAACCTTTGGAAAATTTAACATAATAGATAGGTTTAGATCATTGAGGTAAGCTAATAGTGTCCAATTATACCAATGAATTGTTTTCTCAATAAAAATACTTCTATCCAAGCCTTGTTGTATTTTTCCTACATTCTTAGAAACAAAAATAGTGGAATCATTAAACAAGTAGGAAAATTACTCTAATTATTCATAAATAAGAAACAACAATCCCTTATGAAGAGTCAAATTCATCTTATGGTTTTTCCTATGTTCCCTAGTATTTGGTGAAGACATCAAGAAAAAAAGATAAGATATAATTGTTTGCTTATGTCTAAAATGATTAAGAAGAATGTAAAGTGGTGAAAAAAACCGTAGTGTAGCATCCATCAAAAGTAATGTATTGTGTTATTACATTAAAGACTTCATGCCAAATGAACTTAATTTAAGAGTTAACAAACTTAGATACTTTATCCAAATCCTCTCTCCATGTCCTCCTTAGAAATTTCTAGATCATTTTGTTTGAGAACTTCTTGTCCCTCAAGATTTTAGTAGCCTTAGTAGAAAGACCATTGACTTTGACAATTAAATATTTATCAATATTGAACTTCCTTCCAAAGAAGAAGGTTTTTCCATCTTTCCAACTCTTTGCAAACATTTTCATAACCTTTGGATTCCACACATACATTTTCTTCAATATACATGGTAGCTCCTTTTGATGTAGAATTTGTTGACATATCAGTCAAGTTTTTTATTAGGGAGACACACTTATTTAGTTTGTATATAGCTACCGAATTCATTGTATAGTTCATAATGTTTTCTATGTAATTCAGTTGTCACTAAGTTCTACAGTTGCTACCGAGTCCTTTGGACAAATCCCAGTGGTTACTGAGCAGATTTAGTTAATGTGAAGACTAGCAGTGTAAACCATGCATTTTAGTTGATACAAAGTTTATCAGCGGTTACCAAGCAGTGCAGTGTTCACCAAGTTTTCAGTGTATATGATGAGAGTCTAGTGTTAACCAAGCTTCCTAGTGTTAACCAAGAGACTCAGTTTATACTGAGCTCGAGGTTAGAATGTTTACCGAGTCACATAATTCAAATCAAGAGACTTAGTATATATGATGAGTTTCACAATATCTACTGAGTCACCAGTGTAGACCGAGTTGAAGACTACTTAGAAGTGATCAGTATGGACTAAGCTTCTATGTCTACCAAGTGCATGATGATGCCGAGAAATGATAGTGGATGCCAAGTGTCAGAACCTCATTGAGTCAATCTTTAGAACCTGAATGTCTTCATGTGGGCCGACTTTGCAACATTTGTGTAAACTTGCATGATAGCTAACTTTGTAATTTGTATAATTGGATTTATATATATGTAATGCATTGTATCATATCCAATGTATGTATGTAATGTGTGTGAAAATATGAAGATATGAATGTGAATTATAGTAGAGAAAAGTAGGAGGAGCGAATTGTAAAGGCCATAACAGCATAAGGATGCATAGAGACATATCTATCATAGAAAGGTGATTAGTACACAAAGGAATCTCATTCAACAAACTAAGTTACAAATCACATATCTTCTACTAGTTCATCCTAATAGGTGGATCAGTCAAATCCTTTCACAAGGTAGACCTAACAGTCTTTTGTAGATCTCTTTATCGAGTGAATACTTAATTGTACGTTTGTAAATCATTTCACAAGGTGGACCTAGCAATCTTTATTGCTCCTAATAGGGCAGATCATCAGAAGTGATCAATGTAAACTTTAACATGCTAACTTTATATTGCACTACTAAAGTTGTGGGTATCATCCCCACCCCATTTTTACTTTATGCTTTTAATTTCTTATGCAATTAGATCAAAATTTATATGATGGATTAAATGCTAATTGAATGGTTAGATTAAAGGTTGAAATTGTTGAAATTTTAGAAGTTACTAATTCACCCCTCCTTTCTTAGTAACTTAGCTTAGTCTTGGATATTTCCAACAACTGGTATTAGAGATTTTTGGTTCTCAAGAGAAAGCATAACAATTTGAGCAAAGATCAAGGCCATGGAGATATTCAGACTTGACAAAGTCATTGACAATGAAAAACAAGATTTAGAAATGGCCATTACCTAACTCAAAAAAGCAAAGAAGCAACTCTCTCAATCCTTGAAAAGAAGAAAAGAACTTGCAATTCAAATGAATGATCAACTCTACATTGAAGAAAGAATTGAAGACCTTCATTCAAGGAATTCAGATGAAGCCAATGAAGCAATCAAAGAACTGAAAAAGAATGGTTCCCTACAAGAAGAAGTAAGAAAGCCAAGAAGAGAACAAGAAATTTAGTTAGTAAGGTTATGTGAAGTCTTGGAGTAGAGAAACAAGATAAAAGAAGAGATATATGGAAGGAACAATGAAATCTAGAACTAATCCCTTCACTAAGTAGACCTTATTGATTAGCTCTCTAATGAAAATGAAGAAAACATGAGCCTAAGATTTGAAAATGAAAGAATGAGGAATGATCTAAATTTTGAAAGGAAAATCAATGAAAGAATGAGAAATGTTCTAAAATTTGAAAGACAAATCAATGAAAGATTGAGGAATGATCTAAACTCTAAAAAGAAAATCAATGAAAGAATGATGAAATCTCAAGCAGGCATGAATCAATTGAATGAGAAAAACCTCTATAGGAAAAAAGGAAAAGCAAGAATTGGATACACAGAAGAAGTAGAATCATCTAAGCAAGGAGCTAAAAAGAACCAAAGACCCACTTGTAGTCATTATGGTAAGATAGGTCATACATCAAACAAATGTTGGAGTAATGGAAAAGAAAAATTTAATGAAAAATGCCACAATGGAAATTAGCATGGTCATAAGGCTAATGAAGGCAAAGAGAAACCAAGATTTGAAGGCAAATGTCACAAATGCAAAAAAACATGGACACAAGTCATTAGAATGCAAAACCAAGGTATTGAATCCAACTGGAGAAAATTGTGAAAGCAATATTTGGATGGGACTATAACACCTAGTGCAGACATCATTACTATGGAGAATTTGGACACATTGGTATGAATTGTGTTAAACATCATATGAGGAAAAGAGATACCACTAAAAGATATTTTATTTTTACAGAATTTGGTCATCTTGACAAGAATTGCATGAATATTGGTAGAATTGAATATAAGAAGAAGGCAAAAGATGAAAACAGATGAGATAGCAATGGATTCCTAAGTCTACCAAGGATACAAGTCCAAGTAATGGTCAAGTCACTCAAGAATTGGGTGACTCTATCATTTCTACTTAAGTTCTCATGGGAGAACTAGAACTAGGTTATCAAAGATGACATCCAAATTAGTTCAAGATTGAAAGGTGACAAAGATCCAAATCTATATTTAGATACAAAGGAATCACAAAGTAATATTGATACTAATGTCTACCAAGTTATTTCTCTACTGAGTGAGTTTGGGTCATAAACTCTACTAAGTGAGGTCAGGAGTAATGAAGATTCATATGATTACCAAGTCACGAAGACTTTGCTGAGTGTTCAATGCCAAGTAGTGGATGACAATCTGTCAATTTGATGTCAGTCGATCTACCTTTGTACTGAGCATTAATTGGAAAATTTTTACCAAAAGGCATGGAATCAAAATCATTTCTTACTATGAAATTTTAAGTGATATTGCAAAGTGCAATTTTCACTACAACCAAAGCGATCTGAGCGAATTTCCAATGAATTTTTTTTTAATTCTCTCAATCTACCAAGTGAAAATGGCATCCAGCAATAGCAATGTTAAGCAAGGATCTGACATGTTGGTTCATGGAGTTGAGTGGAAGGCATCAGATTTCAAGCTCAATCCTACGATTGGCGAAACCCTAGATCCAAGTGGTGCACAATCCCAAATTCCTCCAAATGTACTTCTTATCAATGATATTTGCACTCATTTCAAATGTGTTATTCAAGATATTGGTACACTAGAAATTGATGATGCCCTAGGTTAGTTATGTGTGAATGGAGTCCTAAAACCCAAGCATCAACGTCTCAAAACCAAAGGGTTGACACGCATCCCTCACATGCCCTAAGAATTTCAAATCAAATGGATTAGGTTTATCTTCAGATGGGTGCATAACGAGTAGCTATGGCTAGAGCAACCAATTCTAATAACTAAGAAGATGATTCATCAAATCACTGTCCTCCCTATGCTAGCCAAAGCCAAAACAACAAAAACCTTAGGTCAGGTAGAATTGGAAAAGAAAACCCTAGCTGAATGGGATGGCAAAGGAATGAAAATCAGTAGTGTCACTGATGCAGAGTTAAAGTTTGGTATTCACATCATTGCACACAAGATATATAGTTTAAGTAGACTAAATATTGTGTCATGTGAAGCCATGGACTTGGCTTACAAGGTGGTTAGGAACAACTTATCATACAACCTTGTTGAGCTATTGTTGAGACAGTTCAACAAGAACATGGAAAGCATAAGAACATTAAAGAACAATCCATTTAAGTTTGGTTCTGTGTTGACTTGTCTATTCTTTTATGTGTAGAAATTCTTTCCTTCTAAAGGCACTATAGTATAGAGAAAAGATGTGCCTGTGCTCTATGAAATCAATTAGTATATTGCCAAGATGGGTGAAAATTACAATAGTATTTGTAACACCCCACTCAGGAACCCAAAATAAATAAACCTAATATGTTACAAAGTTTACTGAATATATTTTTTTTCAAAGTTTAAACAACATCAAAGTAACATTAATATGGAAGCAATATATACATACATATCAAGAACACGTAATCAATTGCAAATATAGTTTTAATTCCTTAAGGGTTCCTTCATGTTGAGTCACATTTAAGAAAGTTTTATTAATAAGTTTAAGTCTCAATTACAATGTCCATAATCATAAAATGAATAAACACATGTACATAGTTATATAAGCAAGCATAAGTACAACTACAATATGAAAGCACATCTAATGAATAACATCCACTGCACATGTCACAAGGTATGTGAAAATAGATACAAGTACATCAATATACAATACAATATCCCATAGGATCTCAAAAAACATGATACATAGATACATCAAATGAATAAAAGTCTTCAAGGTAAGAGGAAGAATCATAATAGTACCACTGTATCAAGGAACATCCAACATCTATCAATCTAAGGGGTACTCAAATGGTAAGAATACACTCACAATAATTTTCTACAATTTTTTCTATAAATTTCCTTAGTCAAATTTTCTTGATTAATAAGTTTTCTTTTTTCAAAATCTATAACATAATTCCTTATTCAACAATCACTACAGTAAATTAATAAGCAATATACAAACACCTAGGAAGACATGAAGTAGATAGATCTTTCAATAAAATTCTACAATGGGTTTTCAAACCCTACCTCAATATCATAGCTAAAATTTGAGACAATCTGTGAATGTATGCAAATTCTTTTCATCCAATTCTGAATTTTACTCCCAAAAACCTGTGTATCTAGAAATGAGTTCTAATTTCCTCAATAAAGAGTTCTTTCCCCCAAATCAAGGCTTTGATCATGCAATAATGCAAAAACCCTTTGTCTTCAATTACCATATTTTAATTTTCATGCACACACTTTATGGAATTTAATTAAAATAAACTTTATTAAATTAAAGCTTTCTCTCCCTTATTAAATCATGCGACGTTTTTAATATAATATTTATTAATTTAACTAATAATATTATTTAGAGTTTATTAAAAATAAAACTCTTAAATAAATTATTATTAAATTAAATAAATATAAATACGCCTAAATTATAATTTTAATCAAATCTTTTAAATTTAATTATTTCATGCACATTCAAAGAACTTTTTAATTAACATATTCTTTTATATTTTCTTTTCCTCCACTTATTAATTAGTGCAAGAACTGATTAAAGAATAGTTTATTATTTAAATTAATAATAATAACTAAAGCTTATTGTTTAAATACAACTCTAATTTAATTATTATTAAATAATTATTATAATAAAACAATATTAAATCTTTAATATTTTAATATTTTAATTATCTCTTTTTGTCCAACTGCTTAAATTAAATCTTTTAAACTAAAGTACATATTTATTTAATTAATAATTAATTAAATGTCATCATATTCTAATTTCTCTTTAACCAATTTTCTAAATTAAGATTTCTAAATTAAGATTTTTAAATTAAAGCACATATTTAATTTTTTTAATTAATTAAATATTCTCATGCTTTAATATTTTCTTTTTAATCAAATAATATTTAATAATTCTTAATATTATATGATTAACCAAAATATTATAATTAAATCATTACCAAATAAATTACATAGCAAAATCTACATAAAAGCAACATTATCAAAACATACCAAAACTCAAAATCAAATAACACAGACAAAGATAAACTCACAAGTTTTAAAAAGGGTGGAAAGTCTGTTATGAGTTCTCCTTGCAAGACAAATATTTAGGCTATGGCTGAGATTGGACCTGAACATTATCTCCCCATTCTTACCATTGAGTTATTGTGATAGGACACGCTCATCCTAGAAATTCAAGGAAATTGATGCCCAATACCTACATCCTACATAAAGATGAGCATGTACATGTATATAAATATATCTAAATTAAATAGGCAATGGCGAGAAGTGGTACATTGTGTAGATCTTGACTAGTAGATGACTACGACTCCCTCCCTTAACCACATCAAACACAACAAATAGAAAAATAAAATAGACACATGCACCATACACATGCAAGTATGGAATAAGTACCATAATAATTATAAGTCAAACATCAAACGCTCATATAAAATAATGCATTGTTAAATATATGAAGTAATCATCAGGTAGAAGCAAGGAGTTGGGTCTCAATTCTATGAAAGTTTGCAGATTGAGATCATGCTCTTTTAGAAATTGGTACCCATTTTTAAAAAACAAGTACCTGTTTTAGGCTCAGGCAATCAATCCAAAATTTAAAAAATTGGCACCCTTTTTTTAAAAATCAGGTACCTGGTTTTTTCAAAAAATGATACCCATTTTTCAAAACATAAAAAAATTGTATTTTTGAAAAATGGGTACCCATTTTTGAAAAGTAAAAAAAAGGTACCCATTTCTAAAAATTTAAAATTTTGTTTTTTGGGAGGGGATTTTATATGTCAATTTGACTCTTTCAAAATGGGTACCCATTTTTTGAATTTCAAATAATGGCTGCCCATTTCTTACAACATTGGGCAGAATTTTTTTTTCCTACCTCAAATTTTGGTGGGGATAGGCTTGGTGAGACCAAGCCTATCCCTTGACCTCTCAAGATTTGGCTAAGGCATTGAACTGACAAATTCACGCCTTGCCATAATTTTTAGAGGGTCTTCCCTATCAAATTCTTTTATGAAACAAAAACACATTAGAGCTCTCAATATCTTGATTTCAGAAATATAAATTTTATATTGCTATGATTTTATTTACTATTTTTGCATTATTTTTTAATGAAAGGTGGTACCTAAATGTAAAATAGTGAAGTTCACTAAAACTTTAACAACTCTTTTATTTTATAATTTTTTCTTAAATTAATTTTTATGCCATCAATCTACACACAATTAGTTTGAGGTTAAAAAAAAAGATTATTTGAAAAAAAATGAAATTTTGATCAAATTATCGTGTCCGTATACAAGAGGTTTTAAAATTTACCTTTATAGCCAATTAATAATTAATAATAGTAAAATTATTAAATAAAAAATTATGAAAAAATATTTTCATCAATCTTAGGTGTATTAGGTAACTCCCTTTAAAAGGATTTATGAAATCTCATTTACTTGTGTAAAATTATGGTGTTCGTACACAAGTGTGGCATGGTCTTGAAACAGGCATTTTGAAAAAGTTGTTTTTAAAGATCCATACCAAAAACAAAATCTATTATATTTAAAAACTAGATTCTGAACACTAAACATTTTACTTCTAAAGATTTTTAATATTCAATCTCTAAATGTCTCAAATTTTGACATCAATTGACAAGAAATTTCAAAAATAGGAAAAACACTTTCACTTTTTGCCCAAAAGTGAGCCCAACTTCTTGCACTTACCCCACCATCAAAACATCATCTGATATTGTTATGAAAAAAATCATATTTATTAACTACGAATCATTAAAGCATCGTTAATGCAACAGTAACCATAATCATTAAACAACACATGAAATATAGTCAACTAAGTAATCATCATTGATATATCTCTAGTCTAAGTTATGAAATAATATCCTTGAAACTAACACATCCATGAAATAAGCATAAAAGAGTTTAGTAAATATAATGGAAAAGAAAACTATAGGTAGGCGCTACAATATCATGGTCAATTATTTTGATGTATTTAAGGAGAAAATGAACAACAGGTTCAAAATCCCTAAGAAACTAGTTGAAGACTATAAAGATGATATATGTTTCATGGTGGATAGTGACAAGGTGTATATTCAGCCAACTAAGCCTAGAATTGTGTGGGTAAAACCTCTTGGTTATGAGGTCAACATTGATGAAACCAAGGATATCATTGAAGCTCTTATGAATGAATCAGTTGATCCTAAGGTTGCATACTTTGGAATGTATGATGAAGCAAAAGCTAGGATTGAACTTGAAATAAAGTTCCCTCAAGCGGACAAAAAAGGAAAGACAAGGATTGCAAAGCTAAAATCAAGTTCACCTCTCTTGTTGACTAAAGGAAAAGGTGATTATGAGCAAGGTGAAGAAGCAGAGGATGGGGAAGAGTCTAAGGAAGAAGAACCTTTAAAGAAGAAAGGCAAGGTGATCATCACCAAGCCAGCAAAACCATCCACTGCAGTTTTCACAAGGAGATCTTCAAGGAAGAAAGATGGCAAAGGAGGAGACATCATATTTAGAAAACCTCCACCCACCTTCCAAGATATATTAAAGCAATTGAAAGAAGGAGCAAGCATAACAAATTTTAAATCATTAAAATATGAGACTAGGACAATAGAAGAACATAAGAAGATTGAAGACTTGGTGTTGAATAAAATGGGTAAATGGAAATACTCACCATATCAACTCGCTTCTCAAGTTCCTAGTGAGTTATTAGAAAAGATAAAGCCAAGATGGGATTTTTCTATGCAAACTATCAAGGATATATATGGGCAAACCTTGAGGCAGTTATTATCGAGCATATAAGATGTTGAGGTGAAAGAGTCATTAAAGAAAAATGAAGAAAAAATTACTCTAAATTTTAATGCTTGTCTAATTTTGAATAAGGTCATTGAGCATGTTGTGAAGAATGCAACAAACATTTGGAAGAATATATATTTGTTACATAAACCAAGTGATTTTGTAGTCAATATCAAAGATGATGATGAAGAAGAAGATAAGGAGAAAGATGAAGAAGAGAATGTTGAAGAAGTAACTCACTTTGACAATGAAGAAGATGAAGAGGATCAAGGACAAGAGGATGCTAAGGAAGAAAAGGAAGATGATGAGGAGACTAACCCAGTCAAGATAGTTGTAGTAGTCATTGCCTCACTTCCTCGCTCTCCAAGCAATCCAGTGTCAACATCAAATGTAGAGACAGCATCAAAAAAATTTATTGTGACCAGTAGTGATATATCAAATGTTTAATCACTCTTTGTTCCTATTCAGCTCAGCACATCACTGACAGAAGTGTCTTCCACTCCATCTACCGAGCTGTAGATTCCTCCTTCATCTACTGAGTTGAGTACTTCAATTTTAATTTTTCCAATTTTGACTTCTTCAGTTGTAAGCACACCAATTTTGGGTCCCTCAAGCATTCCTTCAGTTAGTACAGTATTAGTTTTTACTACAAGGCCAAATATCTCTACTATTGTTTCTATCTTGGATACAAAAGCAATAAGTGTAAGGACAGTTGACCCCAAGGTTCAACCAAGCATAAAATTTTTGGGAAAAGGAAAGGAGATAGAGGAAGACATAGATTTAGATGAGGAAATAGTAATCCCTAATTGGGATATTTACACGCTTACTCCAGACCAACTACAGACATTTGGTGAACTCCTCTAGAAGAAGGCTAAATAGCAAAGGCTAAGAAAGTATAAGATAATTGAAGATGCTAAGAACATTTTGGTAGAGGCTATAGGAATTGAGATTGATTCTTCTCAACCTATTTTGTATTAGCTAGAAGAAGCATCCAAAAAATTAATGAAGCCACTAATGGACAAGATAAGCTAGTGGAAAAGGCCTAAAATAAGTTTGACAATAAAATGTTGGAGCACATTTCTGTTATCTTTGTTCACCCACCAAACATTCAAATTTCAAATGTTTGGCTCATCCAACGGTTAATTCCCAAAGATAATACTATTTTAATGCCAAGCCTTATAACATATTTTTTGTAGCCCGCAAGTTCTCTGCCATCAGATCCAAAGTCAGATCGACGGTTGGCGCTATCTCGCCATCGGAAGCTACACGAGATTTACATTCGTAACATGGCACCCCGATGACACGTGTCCAGTGGGTCCAACGGGCCAGGCAACAAGTTTGGTGGGTCAGAAAAGTTCCACGGCACCGTGGGCGCTATGTCGCTATCATGTGTTGGCCGAAAAATCTTCATAGCGACATAGCGCCTGACGGAAAAGGTTTCACAGTGGGCAGGTTGTGTCACCAAGAAGTTTTACGATGGGCGGTTAGTTTCACAGGCCAAAAAATTTCAAAAAGCGGCAAGGCGCCATAGCGCCAACAGAAAACTCATAATTTTTCTATTAGTGACATAGCACCTGGTTGACACATGGCATGGTCAGGATTAAACAATACCAGAATCTTCCAGGTTGATGCTTCAAAGGCCAATAACGAGGTGCCAAGTGTATGAGTCAAGGGATATGTGGTTCACGGGCCCAGTAATTTTTAGAGGGAAGGATGTGCAGAGTACAAGGTGGTTCTGATCGTCAGATTGAAATTGATCTACGATGGGCACCATCGTGCTATGGAAAAGTTGCGTGAGATTTATAATAGCAACATAGTGCCTGGGTGCCACGTGGCCCTCAGTAGGGTCAAACCAGTATGGACCCTCCAAGTTGGTGCCTTCTCAAACCAAGGTGGTGCTTCATTAGTCCAATGGGGAAGAGCCACGTATGCCAGGTCAGAATATAGTCAGCGCATGGGACAAGATCTTCAACATCACCAGTGCAAGAAAGGGCTAAGATCTCCACTATCGAATCTGCAAAGATCAACGGCAGGCGCCATCGCGCTATGAATAAGTTGTGCAAGTTTTATGTTAGAGACATGGCACTTGGAGGACACGTGTCCTTGTGGGTCTAGGGTTGGAGGCGTAGGAAATAAAGATAGTGATACGTGGCTAGTTTCTATTGATCGATGCACTAAGGAGCAGTATCTATCTTGCTTGTTGTTAGATTAAGTCAGATCGACGGAAGGCACCATGTTGCCATGGTGAAGTTGCACGATCTTTACCATAGCGACATGGCACCCTTTTTCCATGTGGATCAGTGGGGCCAAGTTGCAACAGGGTACATCGGTCAGATATTGCCAAGTGTCTTTTGGGCATAGTATGGTTGCCGAGGTGGCACCACATATGATGGGCCCAGGGTTAGGATAGCGCAGAGCATGACTAGTCTTCATGATCGTCAGATCTAAGGAAGATCTATGGTAGGCGTTGTCTCGCTATGGTGAAGTTGTGCAATCTTTACCATAGCGACATAGCGCCTTGTTGACACATGTCTCGTTGGCTCAGTTAAAGTTAGCGGTTGACGGCTGGCAGTTATTATGATCGCTACGGTTAACGATAATAGTTTGAAGGGTGGTGCGGTTAGTTCAATAAAGGAAGGTCAACCAGGGAGGACTTCCCAGGTGGCAAAATGAAAAGAAGCAATTGGCCCGCATGGCCCAGTTGGCTTGTGAAGCTAGGTTGACTCTCTGACCCCCCGCTGATTCATGAACCAAAAAACATAGGTGATCTATTTTTTTGTGCGATCTGGTCTTCATGATCGATCCAAAACCACCAGAAATGAATGCAAAATATAAAGTGACACTCCACCATCTCAGTCGATCCATCTATCAGGTCAGAGCGCAGTTATGGCACCGTTTTTAGTCCTCTCAGAGCACTTGTTGCAACAAAAATCAGATTTTCCTCAGATTCCCATGATTTTCCTCCGCAAGACTTAATGGCAGGTAGCTGCAAGGTCACTTCAACAACAAAAGATCTCAGTTATGCGTGAACTATAAAAGCAGATTTTGTAGTTTTTGTAAAGGACTTTTCTCTCTGATTTTTCCTCTGGTTTTGCTCTGCAATTCTAGTGTAAATTCCCCTGTACCTCTGAGCTGTCTAATTCTTCATTTATCTCCTTCAACCATTGGTATTAAAGTGCAAGATTTCCTTGCCTGTGCCATTGTTTTGTGGAAATCTGTAACTCGCATGACTGTATCTCTACTAGCCTATGAATGATATATAAGTGAATTTCTTCCTTGTGCCATTCATCTTGGTTTTCTGATCTGTATGTGGTTATTTGATTAAAGCAAGTCTGGATGTGTAATATCCTTAGTTTCATTCTGATTCAGTAGCGCATGTATGGGAAGAGAATTGGTCCGAACACTCTATTTTGGTGCATCACCTCCTTAGATTAGACTAGGTAGATTTTCTTTCGTGCTCTCCTTCTCCCTTTTCCTCTCCAAGAGTAGATAGGTTCGCCCTGATAGTAAGAGGAAGCCAGCCTTCTCTGGAGACTCAACCTCACAGTTCAAGTCCCACAGCTTGGAGGGTTTTTCCATGTTTCACTAGGTTGTCCTCGCGTATAGGCCTTGGAAAAGGGTGCAAACCTAAGTGACAACAATTTTTGGCACGCCTGGTGGGACACTTTTTCAAACAAATTTAAAGTCTACTGGTGTCAAGAAGAAAGAGTTTCAGAGATTAATGTTGAAGAGGTAGTACTGGCTTCAGTATTCAAGCCTTTAAGAGGTTGATCCTTCAAAGTACTTGGTGACTCTGAACATCAACAAATCTGGTTCCAGGCCAAAGTTGCAGTGATTCATGCCCAGAGCTAAAACAAGTGCATCTTCTAGAGGTAAATTTCAATATCAAGAGCTTTCTCTTTCAAATCTTAGAGGAAGGAGGACTAGAACTTCATTATCACCAGTTAGGGGTGTAATAATAGTTAATATACCTGTAAGGTCTGTCTCTACTCCTCCTACTATTCAAACTCAGCCTAGATTGCCATCAACACTCATCAATAGAACACTTGTTTACATGGCACAGCCAAGAGTTCATGCTTTTGCCACCTTTAATATTGGAAGTCCTCTATTGTTAGCCCAAAGACATGATATACCAGTATCTGCACTAAAAAGTATACCTGATTTTACTGGTGAAACTTCCATCTCCCCTTTAGAGCATATCCAAGAAGTAGCAAATGTCTGTAATATTCATGGTATTATAGAGGATGATGTTGTTGTCAAACTTCTAGCCTCATCTTTAAAAGGAAAAGAATTACAGTGGTATAGAGGCTTAGCTCATGGTTCTATAATTAATTGGGATGAACTAGGAGCAGGATTATGCAAACATCTTGAGGATAGAAGTGACCATCTATCACTTTTAGAGCAGCTGACTACTATAAAAAGAGCCCCCCCATGAATGTATAACTAATTTTAACTATAGATTTCAAAAGACATGGGATAGAATACCTACTACAGTGAAACCTACCCCCAATAATGCCTTCTTACATTACCTTAGAGCTTTTAACAGTGATATTGCCACTACAATCCAAACTATGGGAGGAGATACCTTTTCTAATGCTTATGAGATAGCCATAAAAGCTAAGAACATCCTAATACAAGGAGGAAAGTTGGCTCCAAGGCCCCCTGTGCCTTTCTTTCCTGATGTTCCCAACCACCAACCAGCAATGGCCCCTCTTCCTAAAACTTCTACATCACAAGCCCTTACTCCAGTCCCTCAAGCTTCCACATCCTCAAATGGGATAGAGGAACTCAAAGAGATGCTCCAAGGTCTAGTGTTGAATACAGATAAAAGAGAGAAGATCCTCGATAAAAAATTGCAAGAACAGGGGAGGGAGTTGAAGGACCAAGGGAAGAGATTAGTGGATAGTTTTTCTATAATACAAAAAATGAGTAACAAGGTGGTGGCCTTAGAAAGGCAGCAAGCTCAACGTGGCAAGCCTCCCCAATTGCAATATCAAGCTCCAAATGGTGGTAGGCCTCCTAATCTGTGGAATAGCTCTTTTGATCAGGGTAGGCAAAATAGTCATGCTTCTGCTTGAAGCTCAAATCAGAATAGAGCTATAGTCCCTCAAAATAACTTGGCCCAAGATCAAGATTTATGTCCTTCTTGCAACTATTCTTATACCTATTGCATGTGTCAGAAGGCAGAATCTTATTTGGCCCTAACTGATCAAGAACCTGCAACAAAGCAACCATACAAGGAGGATCATCCCAAGGAGGCCTCATATATTCAAGGATGTGATGATTGCTCTTTCATGAATCATCAGATTGGGGAGCATTGTAATGTAAACCAGGATTTCGTTGCTCATAACACAAGAAGTAAGAAGAGAGCTATGGAACATGCTGCCCCTCCTTCTCCTAAGCAGGCCTCAACTTCAAGTGCTACACCTCGTATACAAGTAGCAAATGAACAAACAAGTACTTCACAGCAGCAAAAGAAAGATTCTAGAAAGAAAGATGCAAGTGATCCCTATGTTGCCCCATCTCAACCTCTTATAACTACAGCTCCCAAAGTTTCTACCAAAGTCTCTAATACACCTTTCGGTGTGGTAGAGAAAATGAAGAAGACCAATGTGAATATTTCTATGTGGGATGCTGTTGCTACCATACCAATGCAGAAGAGGATGATGGAGCAACAATTAGAGAAGATTGAACCCAAGGATCAGTCATCTACCATGGAGAGTGTCACAAGCCTAGTACAACCAACAGGAGAGGTGGAGACAAATAAAAAGGTTAGACCTCCTCCATTCTATGTTTCTCTGATTATAGGGGGCAAATTAGTCCACAATTGCATGATAGATTCAGGGGCTACTAGCTCAGTAATGCCTAGGTGTGTTGTTGATGCTTTAGGAATGAAATATGAGCCCATTGTTAGGGATGTGTTACAATTAGATGGTAGTACTGTCAAAACTGTAGGTATCCTTAGGAATGTGCAGATGGCCCTACATGCATGCCCTGGTTGCACTGTGATCCAAGACATATCTATTGCTGAAGTCAAGCCCTATTTTTCTATCTGTCTTTCAAGAGACTTCACTACTCAAATTGGTGGATTCATATCTGTTGATTGGTCATATATGTCATTTAAGACCAGATATGGAGCCAATGCCTCAATTAGAGTAGAACCTCAAGCCCTTCATCACACTGAATCTTACAACCCCAATCCCATCAACATGAATTGCCCTATTCTAGAGATGGATGAAAATGACATAGTAAATGAGCCTGTCACTTCCATAGCAGAGATTCCTAATTTCTTCTTGGATGAGTGGGAAAATGTAGATCATTTTGAACCTATGTCAGAAACTCTTGAGACAGGTCTTAGTACATATTGCATAATAGAGAAAGATGCTCAAGTTTTTGATTTAATTGTGACTAATGATGATATAAATGGAATATGGAGTATGTACTTTGATGGCTCAAGGAATAGAAATGGATCAAGGGCTGGTGTTATGTTGATCTCTCCTGCACAAATAAGATACTACTTCTCCTTTAGGCTCCAATTTAGTTGCACCAATAATATGGCCGAGTATGAATCTTTGATTCAAGGTCTCTTACTTGCCCAAAAGAGAGGAATTCAAGCCTTGAGAGTATATGGGGATAGTGAGTTGGTAGTTAACCAAGTGAGAAATCAGAATATCACCAAAAATGGCCTGCTCAAGTCTTACAAACACAGAGTCTGGGATTTGCTTGAGGGTTTCGATGCATTTAATATTCGGAGCATTCCTAGGAATGAAATAAACATGCTGATAGACTTGCAGCAATAGGTGTGTCTTATGATGTACCAGGGAATCTTGAGGAGAAGAAGAAGCAACAAATAAAGGTGGTAGTGAGGCCTGCCATCCCTGACAACAACACTCATTGGCAGGTGTTTGATTCTGATGAGAAAATTGTGAGTTTCTTGTAGAATGAAGTAGAATTCTCAGATAGAAACCAGTCAAGACTGCAAGATCAGTATGGTGATCAGATCATTCATCTCAGTTCTAACAAGTTGCCCAAGGGTCTCATTACCTTGGAGAGTGTCTTTAATCTTGATGATCAAACAAGAGGCAAAGGAATGAATCTAGCTGCAGAAAAGGATTATTATGCCCCAGTTACAATTGCTGATGGAAAATCTCTGAATGTGGGGAATGTATGTTCTAAAACTAAGCAAGAAAACTTCATTCATTTATGTCAAGAATTTAATGATGTATTTGCTTGGACATATGATGATTTAAAAGGGTTTTACCCTAGTTTGTTTCAGCATACCATAGATTTAATTGATAAGGCCAAACCAATAAGGCAAAAATAGAGGCCATTGAATCCTAAGATTGAGCCTCTAATGAGAAATGAACTATCCAAGTTGATTGAGGCTAATATAATATTTCCTATCAAACACTCATCATGGGTAGCTAACCTTGTCCCTGTAAGGAAAAAGAATGGAGAAATCAGACTGTGTGTGGACTTTAGAGACCTTAATCAGGCTTCTCTTAAAGATCACCATCCTCTCCCTTCCATGGAGAAAATTATATTCAGAGTCAGTGGGTCAAGGAGATTCTCTTTTCTTGATGGGTTTTCTGGTTATAACCAAGTGTTGGTTAAAGAATCTGACAGATATAAGACAAGATTTACTACTAAATGGGGCACCTATCCTTATTGCAAGATGCCATTTGGACTAACAAATGCAGGTGCCACATTTCAAAAGGCAACGGAGGTGGCCTTAAAAAAATTAATTGACAAATTTGTCTTATTATAGCTTGATGATGTAACTATATATTCAAAAAATGTAGAAGATCATTTTGATCATCTAAGACAAGTATTTCTAAGATGTAGAGAGTTTGGGGTTTCCCTTAACCCAGCCAAGTGTGTCTTTGCTACAAGCCAAGGAAAATTATTGGGACACATTGTATCTAAGGATGGGCTAACCATTGATCCAGAAAGAACAAAGGCAATACTTACCCTTCCTCTTCCTAAACACAAGAAGGGGCTGCAAAGTTTCCTTGGTAGGATAAATTTTGTAAGAAGGTTTATTCCTAACCTTGCTACCATGGTGAAACCTCTTACAGCTATGCTTAAGAAAGGTATGGTCTTCTCATGGACCAAGGAAGGGAAGGAGAGTTTTGAAGAGATCAAGGCAGCTATAGCCTTAGCCCCTACTCTCATGGACCCAAATTTTGAGAAAGATTTCATCCTCTACACTCTAGGTGGTGAGTCAAGTATCTTTGTTGTCTTGACTCAAACAAATGACAAGGATGAGGAGCAGCCCATAGCCTTCTTTAGTGAAGGGCTTAAGGAATATGAAGATAAGTATAGCTTCGTTGAGAAGTAGGCCCTTGCAGTCATCAAAGCCTTGAAGAAATTCAAACACCTCTTATCCCACAATAGGATCCATTTGTTGGTGCCCCATGCCAGTGTAAAGGATTTCCTATTAAGCAAGGATATCAGTGAAAAGAGAGCTAGATGGATCACTAGGGTAATGGAATATGATGTTGATATTTAGATTACCAAGCTAGTAAGAGGAAGAGGATTGTGCAAAGAAATGTTATCAGGCCAGGATTCAAATGAAGAGGCTGCTATGGTAATAACAGAGTAGCAGGAGGAAGGAAATGTAAATGGTCCAAGGAGCTGGATAAATGACATGAAGAGCTTCTTATCAGGGAATGGATACCCTCAGGGATTGGACAGAGCTAAAAGAAGACAATATAGACTTTAGTCCATTCCCTATGCTATAATTGATGGTATCCTATTCAAGAGGGATTTTAATGGGACCCTGTTGAGATGCATTGAAGAGGATCAGACTGAGAGGATGATTAAGGAACTCCATGATGGCCCTGATGGTGGCCATTTCTCTGTGAGAACAATTGCCATGAAGATCACGAGGGTTGGTTATTATTGGCCATCTCTGTTTCAAGATTTTTATGGATATGTGAGAAAATGTGAGAAATGTGCTTTCTTCTTAGGCAAACAAAGGCTCACAGCTCTCCCCCTTCATCCTATTCAGGTGGATCAGCCCTTTGCCCAGTGGGGATTGGATTTTATAGGCCCAATTAATCCTCCGTCTAGTGTAGGTCATAAATGGATTTTGGCTGCTGCTAATTATTTCACTAGATGGACGAAGGTAGTTGCCTTGAAGGATGCTATAGAACCATCAGTTGTTGAATTCCTTGATGGGATTGTATCTAGGTTTGGTGCTCCTTCTACTATCATCTCGGACAATGCTAAGTCTTTTGTTGGAACCCAGATTTGTGCATGGGCAATGAATCACAATATATACCTAAGCACATCATCAAACTACTATCCCTAGGGTAATGGTTTGGCTAAGTCTTCCAACAAGAATCTGATCAGAATCATGAGGAGGACAATAGAAGACAATCAGAGGGTCTGGCATAAGAAATTAAGAACTGCTCTGTGGGCTGATAGGATAACACCCAAGAGATTTGTTGGGAATTCACCTTCTGTGTTGGTATATGGTAGGGAGGCCAGACTCCCAATTTCATTGGAATTCCCATCCTTGGAATTGGCTCATTACTTGGAATTGATTGAAGATAATGCCATGATAGTAAGAATGGCAGAGCTGATTAAACTAGAAGAAAAGAGAAATAAGGCTATGCAAACCCTAGAGATACATCAGCAACAGATGAAAAGGAGTTTTGATAAGAAGGCTAGGGTCAGAACCGTCAGAGAAGGAGATTTAGTTCTAAAGTGGGATGCAGATAGGGCAAAACTAGGAAGACATTCCAAATTTGACCCACTATGGAGTGGCCCCTATCTGATTGCCAGTTGCAAACAGGCTAATGCATTTCAGTTGAGCAGGCCAAATGGAGAGATTTTGCCCATTCCAGTCAATGGGATCTATCTGAAGCCCTGTTTCTAAAAATTTGTGGATCCATGTACATAAGTAGTTTAGATTCTTTTATGTTGTTTCCTACTTTTCAAGAAGTGCGCAGGCACAGTCGCCTCCCTATGAGGTAGCAAATTTTGAGGTGTCTCAAGTTGCAAAGGAAGTTTTGTCTTAGTTCCAGTTACAGTCACAGAGCTAGGGTTTTCATGTTTTAATCTCTCATAGGAAGGGTTAGGGTTTTGCAGTTCTCAGATTCATACTTTTCAACCCTATGACCCAATGGATCTTTTACAGGCAACTGGTCATGCATCAAGCAGGCTCATGTCCCCTGTGAGTTGCCAAAAATTTTATCTTTGTTCACCCGCCAAAGATTCAAATTTCAAACGTTTAGCTCATCCAATAGTTAATTCCCAAAGATAATACTATTTTAATGCCAAGCCTTATAACATATTTTTTGCGGCCCGCAAGTTCTCTACCGTCAGATCCAAAGTTAGATCGACGGTTGGCGCTATCTCACCATCAGAAGCTACACAAGATTTACGTTCATGACATGGCACCCTGATGACATGTGTCCGATGGGTCCAACGGGCCAAGCAACAAGTTTGGCGGGTCAGAAAATTTCCATGGCACCGTGGGTGCTATGTCGCTATCGTGTGTTGGCCGAAAAATCTTCATAGCGACATAGCACCTGACAGAAAAGGTTTCATAGCAGGTAGGTTGCATCACCGAGAAGTTTTACGACAGGTGGTCAGTTTCATGGGCCGAAAAGTTTCAAAAAGCAACAAGGCACCATGGCGCCAATGAAAAACTCACAAGTTTTCCATTAGCGACATAGCGCTTGGTTGACACGTGGCATGGTCAAGATTAAACAATACTAGAATCTGCTAGGTTGATGCTTCGAAGACCAATAACGAGGTGCTAGGTGTATGAGTCAGGGCATATGTGGTTCACAGGCCCAATAATTTTTAGAGGGAAGGATGTGCAGAGTACGAGGTGGTTCTGATCGTCAGATTAAAATTGATCTATGATAGGCACCATCGCGCTATGGAAAAGTTGTGCGAGATTTACAATAGCGACATAGTGCCTAGGTACCACGTGTCCCTCAATAGGGTCAAAGCAGTACGGACCCTCCAGGTTGGTGCCTTGTCAAACCAAGGTGGTGCTTCATTAGTCCAATGGGGAATAGCCACGTATGCTAGGTCAAAATACAGTCAGCGCATGGGACCAGATCTTCAATGTCGCCAGTGCAAGAAAGGGCTAAGATCTCCACCGTCGGATCTACAAAGATCAACGACAGGCACCATCGTGCTATGAATAAGTTGTGCAAGTTTTATGTTAGCAACATGGTGCTTGGAGGACACGTGTCCTCGTGGCTCCAGGGTCAGAGGTGTAGGAAATACAGATGGCAATACGTGGCCGATTTCTATTGATCGATGCACTGAGGAGCAGTATCTATCTTGCTTATCGTCGGATTAAGTCAGATCGACGGAAGGTGCCATGTCACCATTGTGAAGTTGCACGATCTTTACCATAGAGACATGGTGCCCTTTCGCCACGTGGATTAGTGGGGCCAAGTTGCAACAGGGTACGTCGGTCAGATATTGCTAGGTGTCATTTGGGCATAGTGTGGTTGCTAAGGTGGCACCAGATATGATGGGCCCAGGGTTAGGAGAGCGCGGAGCATGACTAGTCTTCATGATCGTCAAATCTAAGGTAGATCTACGATAGGTGTTGTCTCGCTATGGTGAAGTTGTATGATCTTTACCATAGCGACACAGCGCCTTGTTGACACGTGTCTCGCTGGCTCGACTAAAGTTGGCAGTTGACAGCTGGCAGTTAGTATGATCACTACGGTTAACGATAACAGTTTGAAGGGTGGCGCAGTTAGTTCAATAAAGAAACGTCGACCATGGAGGACTTCCCAAGTGGCAAAATGAAAAGAAGCAATTGGCCTATGTGGCCTAGTTGGTTTGTGAAGCTAGGTTGACTCTCTAACCCCCCACTGATTCATGAACCAAAAAATGAAGGTGATCTATTTTGTTGTGCGATCTGATCTTCATGATCGATCCAAAACCACCAGAAATGAATGCAAAATATAGAGAGACACTCCATCGTCTCAGTCGATCCATCTATTGGGTCAGAGCGTAGTTATGGTGCCATTTTCAGTCCTCTCAGAGCACCTGTTGCAACAAAAATCAGATTTTCCTCAGATTCCCATGATTGTCCTCCGCAGGACTTAATGGTAGGTAACTGCAGGGTCACTTCAACAGAAAAAGATCTCAGTTATGCCTAAACTATAAAAGAAGATTTTGTAGTTTTTGTAAAGGACTTTTCTCTCTGGTTTTGCTCTGCAATTCTAGTGTGAATTCCCCTGTACCTCTGAACTATCTGATTCTTCATTTATCTCCTTCAGCCATTAGTATTAAAGTGCAAGAATTCCTTGCCTGTGCCATTGTTTTGTGGAAATCTGTAACTCACATGACTGTATCTCTGCTGGCCTGTGAATGATATATAAGTGAATTTCTTCCTTGTGTCATTCATCTTGGTTTTCTGATCTGTATGTGGTTATTTGATTAAAGCAAGTCTGGATGTGTAATATCCTTAGTTTCATTCTGATTCAGTAGCACATGTATGGGCAGAGAATTGGTCTGAACACTCTATTTTGGTGCATCACCTCCTTAGATTATACTAGGTAGATTTGCTTTCATGCTCTCCTTCTCCCTTTTCCTCTCCAAGAGTAGATAGGTGCGCCCTGATAGTAAGAGGAAGCCAGCCTTCTCCAGAGACTCAACCTCGCAGTTCAAGTCCCACAGCTTGGAGGTTGTTTTCATGTTTCACTAGGTTGTCCTCACGCATAGGCCTTGGACAAGGGTGCAAACCTAAGTGACAAAAATTTCTCAGTAGATAGCCTTACAACAAGTAGAATTTTCTACAATTTTGGGAAATTTAGAAGCATAATGTTCAAATGTGTCATCACTTTTTGGGAAACTATGTGATGTTTCTAAATTTACAAAGGAAATAAAGGACAAATTGTCCAAAAATGATGAATATCTAAAGGCTAGTTCTCAGTAGCTGCAACTTGACCCTAGTTCAGGCTCTACACACTTCAAGAAAATCAGATTTTGTCAGATATGCAAGTAGAATTGCTAAGGGAAGAAGCAAGGATCAAATCCACATTAATTGATATACAGAACATGATCCTTCCTAACATGGATGCACTGCAAAATTATATTACATATTCAAAAACTCTCTATTGCAAAATCCATGACAATAACTTCTCTATTGTGAACCATATGATAGAATTATCAGTGAAGGTACAAATTACACTTTGTACATGTAAGGTCCTATAGGAAAATTGGGATAAAACCTTGGCAATCATTCTCAAGGTACATTCTAAATTTTTGTCTCATTTTGGTGTTTCTATGTAAATAAAATAGAATAAATCTTTGGCATTAATGTCAAAAAGGGGGAGAAAAGATATATTGGAGAAAGTCATATGTTATGGTGGAGTAAGACATGTATAGAGAGACACATAATATGAAGAGAAATAAGGAGAAATATCCTATGGGGGAGAAGTTTCAATAAGTAAGAAATAAATAGAGAAATATATTGTATATAGCAAGAAGATGTATAGTATATTGTATATATACATTACAAGATTAGTTTTGAAAAATCTCAAAAATAGTATACTCTACCGAGCTAGTATCATGTGGTGATGTGTATAAGGTATTCATTTTTGGCTAATAAGTGTTTTTGTCACTAATGCCAAAGGGGGAGATTTTTGACATATCAGTCAAGTTTGTTATTAGTGACACACACTTATTTAATTTATATATAGCTACTGAGCTCATTGTACAGTTCACAATATTTTCCATGTAATTCAGTTGTCACCAAGTTCTACAATTGCTACCGAGTCCTTTGGACAAATCCTAGTGGTCACTGAGAAGATTTAGTTAATGTGAAGACCAACAGTGTAAACTATGTATTTCAATTGATGCCGAGTTTATCAGTGGTTACCGTGCAGTGTAGTGTTCACTAAGTTTGTAGTGTATGTGATGAGAGTCTAGGGTTAACTGAACTTCCTAGTGTTAACCAAGAGACTCATTTTATACTGAGCTCGAGTTGAGAATGTTTACCGAGTCACAAAATGTAAATCAAGAGTCTCAATTTATATGATGAGTTTCACCATATCTACCAAACCACCAGTGCAAATTGAGTTCAAGACTACTTAGTATAGATCGAACTTCTATGTCTACTGAGTGCATGATGATGCCGAGCAATAATAGTGGATGCTGAGTATCAGAACCTCACCAAGTCAATCTTTAGAACCCAAATGTCTTGTCTTCATGTGGGCTGACTTTGTAACATTTGTGTAAACTGGTATGATGGTCAACTTTGTAATTTGTATAATTGGATTGATATATATGTAATGTATTGTATCATATCCAATGAATGTATGTAATGTGTTCGAAAATATGAAGATGTGAATGTGAATTACATTAGAGAAAAGAAGGAGGAGGGAATTGTAAAGGCCGTAACAGCATGAGGATGCACAAAGACATATCTATCACAGAAAGGTGATCAGTACACAAAGGAATCTCATTCAACAAACTAAGTTGCAAATTAGAGATCTTCTACTACTTTATCCTAATAGGTGGATCAATCAAATCCTTTCACAAGGTAGACCTAACAGTCTGTTGTAAATCTCTTTATCGAGTGCATACTTAATTGTATGTTTGTAAATCATTTCACAAAGTGGACCTAGCAGTCCTTATTGCTCCTAATAGGACAGATCATTAGAAGTGATCACTGTAAGCTTTAACAGGTTAACTTTATATTGCAGTACTAAAGTTGTGGGTATCATCCCCACCCTAGTTTTACTTTCTATTTGGAAGGTTTATAGGTCACCAAATCTTTGTGTCTCAGTGTTATGGATGCTTTTAGTTTCTCATGCATGCAATTAGATTAGAATTTATATGATGGATTAAATGCTAATTGAATGGTTGGATTAAAGGTTTAAATTGTTGAAGTTTTAGAAGTTACTGATTCATCCCTACCTACTCAGTAACTTAGCTTAGTCTTGAATATTTCTAACAGGAGCATCTAAGAGTAGTTGGCATTCGTGTATGTTGGAGTGGTTTTAACCTTGGAGTTGGTGGACTTAGTTGAAAGAAGTTTATGCTTAGTCAAGTTATTGGAGAGTTATTGGATGTAGTTTTGTTTGAGAAGCCTAATGATTGAAGGAACTTAGTTAAGCCTGTGGTGCTTGATTGATGATCTTCTCAATGAAACCTATGTTTGATGATTCTTGTAGGAGCTTAGTCAATGTGCTTGCTAGGTATGCTCAATGATGCTTGGGTTTCTCGGTGGTTGTTGTTGACACTTGGTGGTTTCTCTCACCAAATTATTTTCTTGGGAGATTTGATCAGCTAACTTGGTGCATTTAATATGTGTTACACATGATTGTAATTTTTGGATTTATCATAGGATGTGTGAGAACCTATTTTAGTCTTAATTCTTTATCCTTTTTGAATTTAATGATTGTTGTTTATGTCAAAGAAGGCATAAATTATGTTCTACATGATTATATTTGTAACATGTCGACTTGTGGATGTAGAAGTATAAAATGAGGGTTAGGGTAGTGTTTTAGGAAGTCAAGGGAAAGTTAGCTCAAGATGATTAATTTTTTAGAGCTAAGCTAGTTACTGAATGTGGGCATGGGAAACAAGGAGATTTCTTGGTGGCTTGTGAGCACAAGTTTAGATCTTGCTTGGGGTTTCTACCAGATTTTTGTGCTATTACAATATGGAATAGCTAGGGTTTATTGGATCGTGTGAGGTCTTCTAGACTATTACTTGCTTTGTATTTGGATGAAATTGGGAAGGCCTTGCAACTTGACACATTGCATGTAATTAGTTTTCGTATGAACAAAGAACTTAAGTTTTATATCAGATCTTGTTTCTTGGGTTGTGTTTTTGTTGTGTGGTTATTATTAGGGGCTTGGACATCTCATTTAGGGATTCTCTTAGCCTTGCACTATGTTAAATAGTATCAAAGTGAAGGTTTGATCTAGTCAGAGATTGTCAAAGTCCGATTACAGAGATTCCACGCAATTATTATTGTAAAGCCATGTCCCTAGACTTGTGAAACCCTTCTTTGTTGTTTGTGCAAGGTAGCAGGTTGTGATCTAACTTACAACCAACTTTGGTCTATCATAAGATGGTTGGTTGGATTTTTTGCAAAAAGTCTTCAAAGATCTTGGAAGATACCTCTAAGAATATTAGATCCTAGGTGATTGTAGATTTTTTTGATGTTGTGAGATTAAAATTTTTTAGAATGTTAGATCAGATGTAAGATGTAAGATGGAATTGATGAAGAATGATTGGTCATTGAGATCATGAGGGATATAGCTGGTGTGCCAAGGAATGTGGGTATGGAAGATGATTATGAGGAAGCTACTAAAGACTTTGAGGTTACTAGATCTAGTGGTGAAGATAGAACTAATCGAATGGAAAGATATGTAAAAGACAAAACTAGTTAGTTGGATAGATCTAAAGATCAATTGAAGTTAAAGCAAAAGATGGATCATTCTAATTTCATAGGTAACTTGAATCCTAAAGACCTAATTGATTGGATTGGTGATTTTAAATACTACTTTGAGTTAGAGGATATTGGTGATTCACTTAGAGTGAGGCTTGCACGAACTAAGTTGAAAGTACATGCTTCTTTATGGAGGAAATAATTGCAAAGAGATAGAGAGAAGGAAGGTGAAATGAGGATCATTTGTTGAAGATTGACAGTGACGAAGTTGAAGGCTAAGTTCATTCTTGTTGATTATGAACTTGAGTTGTTTAAGAGGTTGAAAAATCTAAAATAGAAGTATATGCCTGTGAAAAATTATACCAAGGAGTTAAATTATAAATTCACAATTTGGTCTAGACATAGAGAACTTTCTAAAGAAAAGGTGGCTAGGTATTAATTGTTTTTGATTCAGTATTCAGAATGAGATTAGTATGCTAAAGATTAATTTAGTTGAGGATGCTTAGCAATATGCTCTGAAGGAAGAAGATTAATTCAAGAAAAGGCATCAAGGTAATTCCTAAGGGAAGGAGAAGCATGATAACTCAATGAAGGATAAAAAAATTGTTGAAGATGAACCAAAATCTGTTGAGTAGAGGAGAAGAATAGGTAAAGGTGGTTGTAAAGGTACTTTTTTATGTTGTGGGGAAGAAGGAAACATATCTTTTGAGTTTTCTCAGAAGGCTGGTGATCGAAGAACTACTATGGTAAATAAAGTTGATCACTTGGTGAATGAGCCCGAGCAAGAGGAGGACAACTTGTTGATTTGATGAGTGTTGCTTGGCAAGAAGATGGTGGAACCTTGTCAAAGGAGGTTTTTTTTTTAGGACTTGATGTAGGTTTGTAGGTAAATGTTGGAGTGTGATTGTGGATAGTGAAAGTTCTAATAACCTAGTTGCTGAGGAGATGGTTTAAAAACTTAGTTTGAAGAGGGTGAGACATCCTAGTCCCTATAGGGTTAGTTGATTGCAAGATGAGCATGATTTGGAAGTGAGGGAAAACTGTCTTGTTGATTTTTAGATTGGGTAGTATAAAGATCAAGAGTTGTGTGATATTGTGGATATGAGTAGTTGTCACATGTTACTTGGTAGTATGATTGTAGGGTTGTGCATGATTGTTTTAAGAATATATTTATTGTTGAGAAATGTGGTAGGAAATTTTTAATGATTCCTTTATAGAATGAAAAAATTAGTAGGAGGAACCTATGTTTCAATAGGTGAGTTGAGTTAAAGGATTTTGAAAGGGTCAGAGATGAGCATGGAAAAAAAAAACCTGTGGTACACCAAAGAAGGATGTGAAGAGGAGAAATGTGAAGCTTTTTATTGTAGGAAAGGATTTGTAGAAGTGGAACAAGGGGAAGAGTGTACAAGTTGATAACTCGGAAGACATGTATGTGAAGAGGCGGCTTGGGGTTTATATGGTGAATTCAAAAAGATGTTATTCTAGCTACTAAGAACATCTTTTTGCACCTAGGGTGTTTCATGTAGGACAATCTTGGGGTAGTTGGAAATCCTATATGTTGGAGTGGTTTTGACCTTGGATTTGGTGGACTCAATTAAAAGAAGGTGATGCTTAGTCACTATTGCGGAGTTCTTGGCTATAGGTTTTCCCAAGGAGCTTGGTCACTGAAGGAACTTAGTTAAGCTTGTGGTGCTTGATTGATGATCTGCTCAGTGATGCGTGTAGGAGCTCAATGAACCTTCTTGCTTGGTATTCTCAATGATATTTGATTTGCTTGGTGGTTGTTGTTGATGCTCAGTGGTTTGACTTAGTGCATTTAATATGTGTTACAAATAATTGTGATGTGGATATATTGCAAGATGTGTGAGGATCTATTTGGGTCTTGGTTCTTTATTGTATGTACATTTAATGATTGTTTTAATCCAGCAGAGGCATATTATCTTCTACATGATCCTATTTGTAACAAATCAACTTGTGGTTGTAGAAGTATAAAAGGAGAGTTTAAGTAGTGTTTGAGGAAGTTAGTGGAAAGTCATCTCGAGATGAGTAGTTGGAGGAGTGAAATTTAGCAAAGCTAGTAGCTAAGTGTGGGCCTAGGAAACAAGGAGATTGTTTGGTTGCTTCTGAGCACAAGTTTAGATCTTTCTTAGGGTTTCTACCAGATTCTTGTGTTGTTTCAAATCTGGGCTAGCTAGGGTTTATTAGATCTTGTGAGGTATTGCAGACTATTACTTGCTTTATATTTAGCCAAAATTAGGAAGGTCATATAGCTTGCCGCATTGCATATAATTACTTGTTTTATGAACAAAGAAGTGGAGTTTGGTATCAGATCTTGTTTCTTGTGTTGTGTTTCTGTTGCGTGGTTATTGTTGGGGGCTTGGACATCTCCTTTGGGGATTCTCTCAGCCTTGCACTGCATCACCTTTACTTTTCAAGTTTCACCATATGGTTACATTTTTTTTTCAACTCTACACAATGAGTGGGTTCCACTCTCCTTCCATCCACTCCCATCTGTGCATAGATGATTTCACTTTTGAAAAGAAATAACAAGAACAAAAGATAAAAGGGAAATAAACCCTTAAATGTACAAGACAAATTATTAAAATGATCTCTAAAAGATTCCATGATCCTCACTTTTATAATAAAGACCAAAGTTAGACATCATACTAATTAATCCATCATGAAATGGACACATTGTACATATGTATATTATAAATCATCAATAAAATGACCTCTAGCAATTTATCTCTCACTTTCCACATCATAATAAAATCATGAATACAAACCCCCTCATTGACATAAAAATATGTCACCCTATTTCTTCACTAAGGTTTAAGAAATATAAACTTCTTCAAAAGAATCAATAATCTCATTTGATTAATTCACATAACATTGGTTCATTAAAAAAACACTGGCAATTCATAACCTACAGAAGACCACAATATCTTCAGCTAGGTAGTTAGTAAGATTTAATTATAGAATCATTTATCTCTAATTTCAGTGATGAAACATATGCACCAAAAGAATTTCAATATGGAGAACTGTGTGTTCCCACTTTGAATATATAGAGTCTCAATTGAAACTATTTTACACTCAGTTGGGATGAATGATTGTTATTTCTAGATAGAAATAATTATTTTAAACTTGTCGACCATAGATAATTATTTTTTAGATTTTTCTTTAAGTTTTTTTTAAATAGAAAGAGGCATATGTAAACCCTGCAAACCAAATTAATGAAAACATTTTTCTGTGCAGCAGCAAAATCAGATATATTCTCCGTTTAAACTCTGTTTTATTTTGTATCCTTTGTCTCTTCCCACCTTCAACAGCCATGCGGTTAATGTTGTTGCCAAATTATTTTATGACATGGGAAAAACTACCACCATTACAAATAACAAATCAAATGCTTATTTTCAGGCAATCCAAAATGCATTAAAGTTGGATAGCCCATCACCTCAATTTCTCAACACTTCATCATCCAGACTGCTCTTCCCATCCCATGTAGCTTCATTCTTTCAAATGGAATGGATCTTTTACAATTGGTCATTCTTAAATATCACACACTAAGAAGAAAATTAAATTTGGAAAAAATAAGTCAACTTTGACTATTTAACACTTTTAGTGTTAAAATGAAACTTAAAATGTGATGTTTAAGCCTCGACTTACTATCATATGTCACAAATTGCTGTGAACTAAATCAAGGAAGAATTCACACTATATAATATTCTTTTATTTATTCAACTTTAAAGCCTTTAGTGTGTGGGTTATTTCTTAGAGATGTCTTTCCCACAGAGCATGGTGTATACTTTTCACGACGACCCTGCAAACATAAAAACTTTTATTGAACTCTTTTGATGCAAATCAATTTTTCTAATTACTGCCCACGGCTACCCTTGCTTGCCTTGACATTTGAATATACTGAATTTTAATTTTTTGTTCACTTATAGCAATTTAAACAAAACATGTTCACATGTAGATGGGCTCCAATACATTTAATTTTATTTCAAAACGCCATTTATAATCTATGAGGCAGTATACTAAAGAATTCTAAAAACAACAAAGGAAATGATTCACTTGATTTGATAAAATCAACAAACATTTGGTAAGAATTCTAATAACAGGAATTGGTTTCCTTAAGGACCCGTTTGGTCGCGGGCATAGGAATGGAGAATAGGCATGTAATATTGGGAATAGGAATGGCTATTCTAATAACAGGTATTTTTTGGAAAGGATATAAACTCATTTTAGAGGTAAAATGGGAATACGTATTCCTATTCCCTATTCCAAGTGACGAACCAAACAGAAAATGAAAAACGTATTCCAATTTTTCTATTCCTATTCCACCAAGCAAACGGACCCTAACCCTTTTAATGTCTTTACTCTGTACAGATTTTTTTGCATTCTGAAAATGCTTGTTTACACTCTTTGGATGATTTGAACTTCAGATTTCCACAGTCAAAGTCCGCAAAATACATGAAATATGACATGGAGAAGAATGGAAATAAAATCCAATCTCTTGCAAAACGAATGAGTTTAGAAGAACCCTCATTAAGAATCCCTATGATAAATGCTGCACTGGTAAGGCTAAACACCCTCCATCTCCTCTCTTGCAAGTATTCATTGAAACACGATTCTATCTTTTTCTCCTCTTCCTCTCCCCATTGAGCAAGGTTTATATTTTTCATGGTTTCCCCAAGGAACCTGCCAAGGACTACTGCATCCTCCAAAGTAGAACATGCCCCTGTAATAAATAAACCCAGTTTGTTTTGCACATAGAATTAAAACCATAATACAATACATTTTTCCTTAAGTCAAAACAATATAAAATACAAAGCAATTATTTTAAAACTAAAACATACAACAAAGATTCTACTTTGAAAATTTAATGAACATTCAGAAAAAAAATTTAAACCATTTTGTAGGAGGTAATTTATTTTAGTTCATATTACCTTGACCAAGATCAGGGGTCATTGGATGCAATGCATCTCCTACAAGTGTGACACTTCCATTTCCTTTACCAAATAGGAGCTTCTCCCATGGCCATACAAACCTCACCTTCATATCTGCCATGTTTATTGTTTCTGCAGGACTTGCTTCTATCAATTCTGCAAAGGGTTTTGGAAAATCACGGATAACGTCTAAGGTTGCAAGGCGAATCTTTTCAACATCGCCATAGATATTTGCATCTGCAAAAATAGAAATCAAACCCCAAAGGCAGTGAAATTACAAGTTGTAATAGTTTAAGATTGCAATTAATGAATAACATGAAATAATCAAAGATTTTATGTTATGGCTTTCAATTCAATATTACTTTACTTAAAATTTATAGATAGAATCATAAAGGTTCTATCAATATTAAATTTAAGAGATTTACAAACAATTTAATTTAACGATCTATTTTATAAATTATTATTTGGTTTCTTCCATTTATCTTAAAATATGTTATAAATTTTCAGAAATGCTTTTTTTATTTTTTTATTATTTGTATAATAAAATAAAGAACAATAAAAAAAAATACTAATAATTAAATAAGAAATGTACCTTGAGGTTGTGATCTTCTTGTTAGAAACCAATAAACTTGTGTTTTTGTACAAGGAATGAATCCTGCTCTTAATCCTCTATCCCAAACTTGTGAATGGAACTTTTCCAGCCCATGGTTCTCCTCATAAGTTACCATGCCTCTCACAGCAAGTCGTCCTGAAGACTTTGCTGGTGGTATACCCATCCACCTCCCAACTTCTGAGTGTACTCCATCACAACCTATTAATATCTATAGAAAATGTGTACGCAGAGTTAAGTATTCTATGTTATAGTTAAAATTTTCTTTTGATTATTTAATAAAGTAACATTACTTAAAAATAGCTCACAAAATGTAAATATTCTTTATTACAAGTGAAGAACAATATACCTTTGTTGTGATAGATGTTCCATCTTCAAGTTCCAACAAGCTTAAAGAAGAGGTGATGTTTTTTCTTATCAAAACAACTTTGGAATTGAATCTAATAGTTCCCTTGGGCAATTCTTTAGCAAGTGTTTCTATAAGCCTGATTCTTTCTATGCATCGCGATTCCATGGTCATAGCTAATCCTCTAAAATACAAAATATATGGTCAATGTCAGTTAAATTGGCATTCAATTTCTTATCATTTAATATTGAACTCAATTAAATATCTATCAAATAAATATAGAAAATGAACTTGTGATATTACTATAAGAATTCAATTGTGTAGCTTTTTTAAATCAAACTTATTCACCCATGTTTCATAACTAGTGATTTACAAGAATCCATCTTTGATGAAAATAAATGGAATGTTGAGCACTCATTGCATCTAGATGTTGCTCACAGATATGTCTGTGAAGATTGATATATTTTTCTTGTTTTTCATAACATAATAGACATACAGCTGTGAGCATCACCTATAGACAATTAGTTCTAAGTGATTTATTTATTCTCAATGAAAATTGATTCTTGTAAACTATCTACTCATAATAGATAGATCAATAAGATTGAGTTCTGGAAAAAATGAAACTGTAATAACAATATTACAATTTGACTTACTTTTAAAAATATTTCTTAATTTTGAAAAAAATCTTTTCAAATCAAAATCAATAAAAAAAAACAAAATTTTCACCCTTTAGCATTCTTTATAAGTTGGACTGCCTTTTTTATCCCAGTACAATTCGACCAGCCAGAAATTCTGCACAGCGAAGAAACTGATTTATTTTAAAACCTGTATATAATTCATATGAATAATAAGATATGCCACTATTCATAGAAAGATCATTATTTTATGTTTCATATTCCATAGGAAGATAAGATACCCATCATTTAAATGTATAACTTAATCTAAATCTAGAATTAAATGTCACAGACTGCCATCAAATTGATATTTTGGAAAAGCAAAATACCCATCAAGTAGGCAATAATTTGGACGAAGTAAATATGCAACACCAAGAGCATCAAGAGCTTTCCAAGCATTAGCCCACATAATGAAGGCAGCCCCACTTGTTCTAAGGCTACTGGCCTTCTCAAGTACTATGCTCTTTATACCCAACCTGAATGTATCAAGAATTGTTAAAGAATACAAGAAAACATTTTAAAAATTATTATTATAATTCATTAAACCTGAAAAATAAAATAGAAGAAATTTACCTATGAAGAGCAAGGGCAGTAGCCAGGCCTGCAACTCCTCCACCTACAATAACAATGTCGTGGACTTTCTCAAACAAATGTTCTTCATCACCGTTCATGGTTTCCCTTAGCTTCCCCATAGACTCAGATAAATAAATCTTTAGCAGGAGATATCAACGATAATATTTAAAGAGTGAAGCACACAGCAATGTATGAGCGTTTGTGTAGACTTATATAGATGAACTCCAGTTTTCTTTCTTTGAATTCTATGACCATCCCCTCAAAGTATGTATGATCTGTAAAGCTATTTCACATGTAAAGCAAAACTTTTAAAACGTTTTGCTGTAGGTTTCATGTTTTTAAAATGGAAATCTCATTGTTATTAACCATACTTAAAACAATGGCCAAGTTTAAAACGTTTCTTGTGAACTGTGTGATCATGTGATACCCAACTACTTGAAAAGCAATACACCCACGTTCAAATGAGCATATCAATTATTATAATAAAAGTTTCGTCTTTTCAAGCTTTAACATCAGTGCACCAAATACCATAGAGTTTTTCTTTTGGGTGTTATTTCTTATTTTTACAACCTCAATATGATCATTATTTTCCACATTTTTTCTTTTTGGTGCCTTTATGTCAGCTTTACCTTTATAAGGACATTTTATTTTATTTCTTATTTTTACAACCTCTCTATTGAGGGCTGATCATTATTTTTCACGTTTTTTCCTTTTGGTGCCTTTATGTCAGCTTTACCTTTATAAGGACATTTTATTTTATTTCTTATTTTTACAACCTCTCTATTGAGGGTTGATCATTATTTTTCACGTTTTTTTATCATTATTTTTCACGTTTTTTCTTTTTGGTGCCTTTATGTCAGCTTTACCTTTATAAGGACATTTTATTTTATTTCTTATTTTTACAACCTCTCTATTGAGGGCTGATCATTATTTTCCACGTTTTTTCTTTTTGGTACCTTTATGTCAGCTTTACCTTTATAAGGACATTTTATTTTATTTCTTATTTTTACAACCTCTCTATTGAGGGCTGATCATTATTTTCCACGTTTTTTCTTTTTGGTGCCTTTATGTCAGCTTTACCTTTATAAGGACATTTTATTTTATTTCTTATTTTTACAACCTCTCTATTGAGGGCTGATCATTATTTTCCACGTTTTTTCTTTTTGGTGCCTTTATGTCAGCTTTACCTTTATAAGGACATTTTATTTTATTTCTTATTTTTACAACCTCTCTATTGAGGGCTGATCATTATTTTCCACGTTTTTTCTTTTTGGTGCCTTTATGTCAGCTTTACCTTTATAAGGACATTTTATTTTATTTCTTATTTTTACAACCTCTCTATTGAGGGCTGATCATTATTTTCCACGTTTTTCTTTTTGGTGCCTTTATGTCAGCTTTACCTTTATAAGGATATTTTATTTTATTTCTTATTTTTACAACCTCTCTATTGAGGTCTGATCATTATTTTCCACGTTTTTTCTTTTGCACTGTTTCTAAAGCTAACATTGCTCCCAATGTAATTTTGGTCCACAAATTTTTGAGATTTCATTGTGGCGTGTAAAATAATGCACATGTGTTACTATATAGCATAGTAAAAGTGTGGCACTGTATCAATTTCGCAAAACAATAAAAATGTGAAACTGCATCATTATCCAATGCAAGAAATTGAAGGATTTTTTATTATGAAATTCAATCATTATATCTTTATATTAAATTTAATTGGGTCTGAGATTTTTCAAAATGTACATATATTATTGATAAAATTAATAATTTCCCTTGAATTATATTATTGATTTCAAATTGCAAAAGTACATGTTTTTCTATCTTCCACCTACCTAAAAGGGTTATTTGAAGACCTTTCCCAACTAATCCAACCATTTTTCAAAGGTTGTGATTGTTGGGGAGTGATTAAATGAAAGTTGTTAAATGTAGTCAAAAACTATCAAGCCTTTACCGAGCAATTAGTGATAATTGTGCTCACTCGGGCACCAAAACAAGTTTTTCATATGTGTCAAGCATTCAATGATAACTGAGTTTGGAGATAGTGTTGACCAAGTTGGGTCAGTTAATGAAGGAATGCTAGCATAAACTCTGTACTAATTGAGTTTGGTTGGTTAACAAAGGGATGCTCTATGTTAACTGAGTACACATGTTCAGAAGCCTAAGAATGCACCTACCCTATTCTGGGACTAAGATGTGCCTAATGATCATAGTCAAAAAACCATGGTTTATAAAACATCAATGGTTACTAGGCCTTATAAGTAGGCTTATTTTTAATGAAAAACTACTTCTAAAACTTTACAAAGACTCTTAGGCATGAATTCCCTTGAGTGAAACTCATGAAGAGCTTGTTGTAGTGGATGCTCTAGAGAGTGGAGGAATAGGTGCTTCTGCACCAAATATGGATTCCAGTAAATTTATGGATCAATACATGTCATCTCTAATAATCAACATCTTCCATAAATGGATCAAGAGAAATAACTAGAACTGGAAAATCATAGTTGTGTGAAGAGACTCATTCACTTTTTTCAATTTAGAGCTTTCTCCTATAAGAAGAGCTCCAAGCTAGTTTGCATGCAATCTAGAAGATACATTCCTTGAAGTTAGTATAGAGCCTACGATCACCAAACTCTTTAAAACTCCAAGCCTCCCCATCAAAATTCAAAGAGAATTATAGAAAAACCACCAAAAGTCCCCCCATAAAACCTATACACCCTAAGTTATCAATAAAACCCCACCCACACTATAATACTGACAAAAAACCATGCTAATAAAATTCATCATCTCTTAAGAAAACTAAATTTTTTGACTATGAGCTAGGGCACAAAGACCCTAGCGCATATAGTGTTAGCATGAATGATAATGATATTCCTATGGGGGAGTATCCTAGCATTTTTGGAGCATTAGGGAGATTATTAGCATGATTATATGTTGCATTCATGGTGGTGTTTGTCATTGATGTCAACATGTTGATTATTTTGTGAAGACTGGAGAAGTAGCAAACATAGATTGAGGTTGTATTTGAGGATTGAAGATGTGGTTTGTTGGAAACTATAATTGGAATAATTATTATGTTTTCATTGATGACAAACCTATTGGAGAGACATTTACTAACAAGAGTGTCATATTAGTTTATTGATGAAGAGGATTTGAAAAGAGAATAAACTAGATGAACTAGTGAAGTTCTTGAGTGAAGAGGAGTAAGTATGTTGGAATTACAATGGGCACCTAATTAGTTAGTCTTTGACAAGATGATGCATTGTTTAATCAGTGTATAAAGTATAGTAGTGTTGACTTGAACACAAGAAAATCCTAATGAAATGTGGTCAGTCAATGAAGGAGTTGAAAAAAAAGATTAAGGAACTTGAGAGACATTCGAGTAAATAGTATTAGTCAAGTGATAGTTATGACTGAGCGTAGTGAAGACCAAGCAAGTCAGTGAAAGTCGATCTAGACTAAATAGTAGAGGTCAAGCTACAGAGTGAGGACCAAGCAGAAGAACATAAGTAATGATCGAGTGTAAGTAAAATAACAATTTTTGAAAGAATCAAGTTTGAGGCCAACATAGTTGAATTTCTAGATTAGTTGGCATATTTGCTATTGGTTGGCATATACTGAACAAAGAGTTAAGTAATGACTGAAAATGTTAAGTTGTTGATGCATTGTTATATGGACCGAGTGGTTTTATGTGTTTGAATAAGTTGTTTAAGTTAGTAAAAGTTGAATTGGTACATTTGGACCTAAGGATAATTGATTCAACCTCCCCTCCCCTCTCATTTATTTTGAATATTCTAACATATCATCCCTTAGCAGGTCCTTTTGATCTCATATTTCACCAACATGTAGCATAAGGTATGATAGTGCTTCCAACTACTTTATTATTTTATGATAATCAACCTAAACCTTCTTGGTATAAAGACAACAAGGATTCTAGTTCTATTATCACACTAGGGGACATGACACCAAGAAGTGCATGAAATTTAAGAGCTATATCCAAGACCTAATTCATGATAGAAAGATCAAGGTTGAGGGACAATCCCCATAGTCAAATTTCAAGTTGTACATATCCACAAAACTCCTTTTCCTAATCACAACAATCAAAATAAACAAAATACTCAAAAATATCAAAATGTATGCAATGCCTCGATATCAAACAATGTGACTCCTTATGAATACTTTACCAACAATATCATGAGATTTGACTCCTTATGTGGTAACCTAAACATAAATGATGCATGTGGATTTTATTCCATCTACGGTTGCACTAAAGAGTCTAATAACTTTGTGAACAAACTCATCCTTAAGGGTGCTTTCCAATGCTACTATGAGTTGAGCTAGAATCATTGTTTGGACTTCTCTTATTTCAACATCTACACCTATTGCACCATGTACTTATAATGGACCTACTTTTGCATATGGAATAATATCTCAGAAGGGGAAGAATACCACATAGATATCAATGATCTCCTTCATACATTCTTTGTTGATAAGAAAATTCTAATATAAGACCTTAATGGATCTCGAGTCTTGAAAAACATTAATAATTTCCAATTTTAAACTATGATTTCAAATCTCACCTCAATAACACTTGGTTTTAATTGACAATGAATTATATGGATCTAATTTTAATTATAATAGTGCCTTACACATTTAAGACCTCATTCACTTCCACAAAATAAAATAAATCCTTATAGATGGTGGATCAGGTTTGAACTAATACATTGTAAAAATGATAAGGTTCATAGGTCTCTCTCTAAAAATCTCCTTGATATTTCAAAGATATTAATGATCAAAGCATAGGAATCCAAAGTAATAAAAACTCTCTCATCCTTTGTCAACCCCAATATTGTGGTCAAACATAATTCAACAAGCTTGGAAAATTCTGGTATTGAATCCTTCAACACTTGGCTTAGAGCCAAATTTCTCCAAAGTGTGGTTATTGATCCTTCTTCTATAGGGTCTCGCATAAGATCACATTGTTCCTTTATTGTGTCTACAAAATGATGTGATTGCTTGTTCAAATGAGATTCATCTAAATTCTATTTATAGTTAAACCTCATTGATAACTTTAGTTTTGCAAAAAGTATCTATCAAAGCCATTAACTTATCTCTAAAATATTTTGGACTTCTAAGACTCCAATAATTGGGAAACAAAATACACATGAGTTAAAGTAATCTATGTAGAAGTAATCTTACTCTAATTTATGAAGAAATATTATAGGAAATTTCCTTCATAAAATTAGTTACAGACTCAACAATCTTGTCAAAGACTTTCTTTGTAGCAACTAATTCTGGTTGTGTGGGTTTCTTTCCTCTTCTCACGGACATAAGCATTCCGTAGTAGTGCACTAGTATCTCAATACCACATATATTGCCACATAACTCCCTATTTGCATTAATCTTTATAAAGCTATTAGGATTATCCAAATTTTGGATTATGATCCACCCTAGAAATTTTTCATGTTCACAAAATAATGTTGGATGTTTATAGATATTATCGAGGGCTACACATGTTATTTTACACATCGTATTATATTCTACAATATAAATAAATATTTGATGGATATTCTTCATATATTCCTTATTTCCTTTAGTATGGGAAGGATGACTGCTAAAGTTAAGAGTGTTAGAAAGGATAGGGTTGTCACTAAACCAAAAGATCAACCTATTAATGCCAAATGCAACCAATAGTCTTATAGAAATATAGGAGGCAATTAAGTCATGTTGTGAACCCAGTGAGGGATGCTAGCCCACTTCCAACAATCCCCCTCCTAGTAGCACTCAGCGTACCTTGCAAGATTCGAACCTGTGACCAAGCTCTAATACCAATTGTTAGAAAGGACAAGGTTGTTGCACCAAAAGATCAACCTATTAATGCCTGATATAACCAATAGTCTTATAGAACCACAAGAGGTTGTTAAGCCATTTGCAAACCTTGGGAGGGACACTAGCCCACTGCCAACAAAGTGTGTCTCTACATTAGTTAGCTTTTCAAGTAGCTTGTTGTATTATTATTTGCCACCCTCATCATAAGTTGACTCCATTATACCAAGAAACAATGGCTATTTAGAAAAAATTCACTACATTGGTCCATCCAAAGATATCCATCTAGTATCATTATCCTTAAGAAGATTTCTCCCATTAGTTAATCCCTTGACAAACTATTTAAATTCCTTGAATCATTTAGAACTTTGACAAAAGTGTTGGTAGATCTTTTTGATTAAAATTTCAACTTTGTATATTTTTGAATAGCTTTTGACAATTCCAAAAGCTAGATTCATTATGTGGGCTATGCATTGAATGCCAACAATGTAAGGTGCAAGAAATTTTTCTATCTTTGTGACAAGACCATTCTTGTGGTCTTGCATTACTGAAGCTCCATCTACTCAAATACACATCAACTGTTGGGCAATCATCATGTCATCTATACATCCATGTTCAATTAGAAAAATCTTTACTAGTACAAATGTGTTTTTTGTTATTGAATTATCTATTATTTTAACAATAGTTAGTAGATTAGGTTGGTGGAAAAACATGCATGCATACCCAAGAAGTATTGTCCATTATTGTCACCTCATCTAAAGATAATGCAATTAAATTTGACTCTTTAATTTCTCCCATAACATTTTCCTTCTCAACCTCAGCACGACAACTTTCCTATTCCCATCCATTATTTATTGACTAGTGACTCTTCAAATAGTTATGAACTTTTATAAAGTGTAATAAAGTGCTCAATGACAGGCAAGAGCCTAGAACACAACAGTAAATTGTGAGCCTCTTATATGGGAGGTCTTGGGTTCGAATCTACTTCAATTATATATATAAGCAATAACAATTAATCAAAACACATAATAATCAATCTTGGCTTCGACCTCTAATCGATCAAAAAAGTTGAAATAAAAATAAAATGCTCAATAATGGATAGTTTATCATGGAACACCCTTTGTTCAAAATATAAAAGGCAATAGTTAACTGAGGAGCTTTACCCACTTGTTCTACTTCCATTATAAGATTCAATTGAGTCTTTTACTTCAGTACACTTTGTTTGTATTTTCTCCTAAAATTCAAAGATTTATGTATTCTTAACCTATTGAGATTCCTCCTTGGTTGTTCATCTTATCATTGATTATTCTATTCCATCTATAATTTTCTTCTTGTAAACTTTACCCATATGCTTCTCTATGGTGTCTACTTTTAGCTACAATTTCTTTTCCTTTTTATTTATCCTTGTGCATATCTTACATCTACATTCTATTGGAGGCTCACCTTTATTTGTATTGTCCATGGGTTCAATGATGATTGGATACTTTGAGGACCATTCTATTTGAGAATTCCTTATCGATAGATCCCACTTCCTATCTTTTTTGGATTATGTATCATTTTTAGCTTAGAATTCTCATCCAAGTTGATTATATCCTTCTAGTTACTATGGTTATTTAAGTGAAGCTCTTTTTCAAGTTCATCATGATCAGAGATATCAAGTTCACCAACTTCTTCAATATGTGGCAATGAAACTAGTAGTGGTCAAGAATCTTGTAAATGTACTTGTGATGTTGTAGCTTCCTAATTTTGGCCACAAACTTTTTTGCTACTAAAATATGATGACAAGGTTATGAAATTGCATTTTTCTAGCCTTTCTTAGCTTTTGTCACATGTAGGACTCTTACCCTTGTTCATGTTTGACATCTATAAAGAAATATAGGCTTCCAAAAAAATAAGATTCATTGGTCATATGATTCATTGGTCATATGACCTACATATATTTATCTAAATAAGATTCATTGGTCATATGAAATATATTTATCTAAATAAGATTCATTGGTCATATGACCTATGCTATAAATTATAGATAATTGAGGTCCTCCTAGTCTTAGGTGATAACTGACCACTAACAACCTAATTCAATCTACTAAATAAGAATGAACTAGACATTACAAATAGATAAGGCTCTGAGTTACTCACCTTTGCCTCAATTGTGGTCACCACTCGCCAATGCTCTTGAGTGTTTAATAAATTGAGACTTCACTATCAATCATAATTGAGAGAACTTATTGACCACTTGTGTAAACTAACATTGAATTATGAATGTGCTAATACCAATCCTTTTGATGAATTCGTTAGGAACCTTATAACATATACACAATATTTGGCAAAGCCTGCATAATAAAACCCATCTTTTGCAATTTCCAAGGTGATTTTGGTTCATCCAATATATGTCCATGAATAATGCAGTTGGAAAAAGGCATTAGTGTGGGATACAAACTCACAAAAATATGGGGCAAATGTTGTCTCTCTCCCAAAATACCTTTTAAAACTATGGGCAAATTTAGGTCATCCAAAAATTTCCCTTTGAAAATTTGTAGGCAAATATTTTGAATTTATCATGTATAAATCTTGGGATAATGGGCCCAAGGGTGTGACCCATTTTTGTAATGTTGGGGTGACATGCCCTACTCCATATGTCGAAATGATTTGCAAAATTAATGTAATTTGATGTACGAAATTCACCAATTGGTGACCACTCACCACTAAAGTAAACCTTGTTCACATAACTCATCTCTTAATAGAATGAATGGAACAATTAGCACTAATTGGATCTAGGTGATGCTCATAGAGGTGAAACACTAGGACTTCCTGGGAGGTCACCTATCCTAGTACTACTCCACCTTAAGTGCGCTTAACTACAAAGTTTCCTCCATGGTTAAAACCACTCTGCTTGCAACCCCATTTGCAAAACTTTCACCAAGTGTTGTGTTTTATGAACCATTCATTAGAAAGCCACTTAAGCTCACTAATGAGTACGAGATGCTTTACATAGCAAGTCAAATTGTAATATTTCTATTAGGATTTAGTTGTGTAGTTTTTTGAGTCAAACACATTGACATGGATGTTTCGTTAGTAGTAGTTCAAATAACCCATCTCTCATGAGAATGAGTGGAATACTTGATGCTCATTAGATTAAGGTGACGCTCATAGAGGTGAAGCACTAGGACATCCCTTGAAGTCACCCATCCCAATACTACTCTAGCTCAAGCTTGCTTAACTACAAACTTTTTTCCATGGTTATACCCTCTCTAGAGTCTGCTTGTAACCTTGATTGCAAAACCTTCAACAAGTGTTATACCTTATAAACCATTAATTAGAAAGCCAATTAAGCTCATCATGAGTTGATAAGTAGGAATATTTTCCCCAACAAGTCAAATTATAATATTGTTATCAGGATTCAACTATGTAGTTTTTTTGAGTCAAACTCATTGACCCATGTTTCATGAGTAGTGGTTCATATAACCTATCTCTCATGAGAATGAGTGGAAAACTTAACACTCACCTGATCTAGGCAATGCTCACAAAGGCGAAGCATTAGGACTTCCTAAGATGTCACCCATCCTAGTACTTCTTTAGCTCGAATGTGCTTAACTACAAAGTTTCCTCTATGATTAAACCCACTTCACTTGCAACACCATTTCCAAAACCTTCACCAAGTTATGTGCCTTATGAGCCATTCATTAGAAAGAAACTCAAGTCATGATAACAAAAAAATACAACACCACTTGGGCAAGTGTAGGATCATGGTGTACCAAACTATGGCCTTAAGTGGGAGTGAAAAATTAGCAAATCAGAGTTATGTCAACTTGACACATAATTTTGAGGTGGTTATGGACTTTATATCAAAAAGTTGTAAGAAAATAATCTATAGTAAATTGAATGCAATTTCTAAACTACTAGGCCTTATCAGGAGAAAAAAAATAATTGATTGGTCAAAAGTTTGAATTTTAATGCAGTACTATGAAAATTTCAAGACAAAAATAAAAAGTAGGTGTATGTCTAACCACCTTAATCAAAATCAACTAATAATATTTTTTTAATATAATTATAGATATGAAAATTACACTCATGCTTGGATGTGACGCATATTTTTTGGTATTTTTATTCCAAATAAATAATTAAATATGAATTTTCTACCAAAAAATTTTCAGAAAAAAAAAGTCCTATGTCTGACCACCTTAACTAAAAGAAAATTTTACCAAATTTAATTTAAATTTATTTTTTCTTATACTAGGTGAAGCATAGAATGTGACGCAACTTTTAGATTTAAAAAATGTTATACCGTTTGAAAGTTATAGCTATTTTTCAATCAGTATGTCAATCAACACTTTACAATAATCTTCATTGATAATTAACTAATAAATACTTATCGAACTCAAAATTTGACAAAAATTATATTGATGGAATCTCGAGAGTGATATTAAAAAACACTTTTCATTTCATTCAATTTTGATCAAAATAACATTGTCAGATAGCTACCCGAAGTCTGGGTATCACTAAAACCCTCTTCAAACACATCTTTTGGGTTGACCGGGTAGGCTTGGTAAATACCAAGCCTAATCGGATATCCGATATGCTTCGACAGAATTTGGGTGAGAATTTTCAAATCCCAACCCATTTTGGAGGAAAAATTGCATTTAAAAGTTATAGCTTATGATTTATAAATTATTTCACTTATATTACTATGTAAAGACGTATATATATATATATATATATATATATATATATATATATATATATATATATATATATATAATAACGTAATGTAAAGATATAAGATATAATCCATTAATATATAATAATATATTATGTTATTCTAATTACAATCTATAAATATAATTTATATTATTATTTTTACTAAATATAATAACGTAATATATGTATATAATATGTATTATATATTATTATATTAATATGTATGTTATTCATATATATATAATAACGTAATATTTTCATTAAACATAATATGTATTATATATTATTATATTAATATGTATAATAATATAATATATGTATAATAACATAATATATTATATATAAATATATAATATGTATTATATATTATTATATTAATATGTATGTTATTAATATATATAATAACGTAATATTTTCATTAAATATAATAATGTAATACATGTGTGTGTGTGTGTGTGTGTGTGTGTGTGTGTGTGATTAATATATATAATAACATAATATTTTTATTAAATATAATAACGTAATATATATATATATGAGTCAACGAGTGTCATAGGTCAACCATTGACCCCCTTTGACGCATTAAATGATGACATATGTCCCTAAGGGTCCTAGGACCCCTAGCGACATATTACAATGGTTAATATGGGTCAAACCCTATGACCCCTTTTGACCCATTAAATGATGACATATGTCCCTAGGGGTTATAGGACCCCTAGAGACATATTAAAATCGTTCATATTGGTCAAAGGGGGTCATAAGGTGACCTATAACCTCCTTTGACCCATTAAATGATATTAGAATTGTTCATATAGGTCAAAGGGGGTCATAGGGTGACTTATCAACCCCTTTGACCCATTAAATGATGACCCCTAGGGACATATTAGAATGGTTAATATGTGTCAAAGGGGGTCATAGGTCCTTTGACCCATTAAATAATGAGATATGTCCCTAGGGGTCCTAACTAGGGATCTTAGGACCCCTAGGAACATATTAGAATGGTTAATATGGATCAAAGGGGGTCATAGGGTGACCTATGACCCCCTTTGATCCATGGACATATTGGAATGGACATATTGGAATGGTTAATATGGGTCAAAGGGGGTCATAGGTCCTTTGACCCATTAAATGATGACATATGTCCCTAGGGGTCCTAGGACCCCTAGGGACATATTAGAATGGTTAATATGTGTGAAAGGAGGTCATAGGTTGACCTATGACCCCCCACGACCCATTAAATGACGAAATATGTCCCTAGGGGTCCTAGGACCCCTAGGGACATATTAGAATAGTTAATATGGGTCAAACCTTTGACCCATTAAATCTTGAGATATGTCCCTAGGGGTCCTAGGACCCCTAGGGACATATTAGAATCATTCATATGGGTGATCCATGAAATGATGACATATGTCCCTAGGGTCCTAGGACACCTAGGGACATATTAGAATCATTCATATGGGTCAAAGGGGGTCATAAGGTGACCTATGAAATGATGACATATGTCTCTAGGGGTCGTAGGACCCCTAGGGACATATTAGAATGTTTAATATGGGTCAAACGGGGTCATAGGTTGACCTATGACCCCTTTTGATCCATTAAATGACAAGATATGTCCCTAGGGGTCCTAGGACCCCTAAGGACATATTAGAATGGTTAATATGGGTCAATGGGGGTCATAGGTCAGTCATAGGTTGACCTATGACCCCCTTTGATGCATTAAATGATGACATATGTCCCTAGGGGTCCTAGGACACCTAGGGACATATTAGAATGATTAATATGTGTGAAAGGGGGTCATAATGTGACGTATGACCCCCCACGACCCATTAAATGACGACATATGTCCCTAGGGGTCCTAGGACCCCTAGGGACATATTAGAATGGTATATATGGGTCAAAGGGGGTCATAGGGTGACCTATGACCCCCTTTGACCCATTAAATGATGACATATGTCCTTAGCAGTCCTAGGACCCCTAGGGACATATTCGAATGGTTAATATGGGTCAAAGGGGGTCATAGGGTGACCTATGACCCACTTTGACCCATTAAATGACGAGATATGTCCCTAGGGGTCTTAGGACCCCTAGGGGCATATTAGAATGGTTAATATGTGTGAAAGGGGGTCATAGGTCAATTGACCCATTAAATGATGACATATGTCCCTAGGGGTCCTAGGACCCCTAGGGACATATTAGAATGGTTAATATGTGTGAAAGGAGGTCATAGGTTGACCTATGATCCCCCACGACCCATTAAATGATGAGATATGTCTCTAGGGGTCCTAGGACCCCTAAGGACATATTAGAATGGTTAATATGGGTCAAAGGGGGTAATAGGGTGACCTATGACCCCCTTTGATCTATTAAATGACGAGCTATACATATTAGAATGGCTAATATGTGTGAAAGGGGGTCATAGGTTGACCTATGGCCCCCCACGACCCATTAAATGATGAGATATGCCCCTATAGGTCCTAGGACCCCTACTGACATATTAGAATGGTATATATGGGTCAAAGGGAGTCATAGGGTGACCTATGACCCCCTTTGACCCATTAAATGACGACATATGTCCCTAAGGGTCCTATGACCCTTAGGGACATATTAGAATCATTCATATGGGTCAAAGGGGGTCATAGGATGACCTATGACCCCCTTTGACCCATGAAATGATGACATATGTCCCTAGGGGTCCTAGGACCCCTAAGGACATATTAGAATGGTTAATATGGGTCAAAGGGGGTCATAGGTTGACCTATGACCCCCTTTGATCTATTAAATGAAGAGATATGTCCCTAGGGGTCCTAGGACCCCTAGGGACATATTAGAATGGTTAATATGGGTCTATGGGGGTCATAGGTTGATCTATGACCCCCTTTGACACATTAAATGACAACATATGTCCTTAGAGGTCCTAGGACACTTAAGGACATATTAGAATGGATAATATGTGTGAAAGTGGCCACGACCATTTAAATGATGACATATGTCCCTAGGAGTCCTAGGACCCCTAAGGACATATTAGAATGGTATATATGGGTCAAAGAGGGTCATAGATCACCCTATGACCCCCTTTGACCCATTAAATGATGACATATGTCCCTAGGGGTCCTAGGACCCTTAGGGACATATTAGAATGGTTAATATGTGTCAAAAGGGGTCATAGGTTGACCTATGACCCCCCATGACTCATTAAATGACGAGATATAGGTGTATATGAGCAATGTTAGTATGCTAATAGAAACCAAATTTAAATAAAGCTTCTACAAACTAAACAAAATTCATAAACTTCAAGATAGACTAAGATGAGCTCTCAATTAAGAATATGAGCCATTAATGGGCTCTCTCAATAAGAAGCTCTCTTGTTGAGTGGCTTTGTCTAAATAGATAGGATGTATGCTCAAGCTTATGCTTCAAAAAGGGCTTCAAATGGAGTTAGAATTTGGGTGTGAGTGTATGGTTTTGATGTAAAATGGCTTCTTAAAATGGCATTATGACTTTACTTCATGGATTGTGTTATTTTTCAAAGGAGAAGGATCCAATTTATAGGCAAGAGGCTTGAGGGATTGAGGGCTAAGATGCAAGGATGGGAAAAAGCTCATGGAGGGCTCAGATTGCATGAGAAGAGAGCACATGGATTGTGCTTCCTTACAGCCAATCAAGGAGTGACACATGTCACATGGTGAGAGGATGGAGGAAAGGGGAAGGATGAGTCAACAAATGAGGTTCAAGGGATAAAATCTTCATAAAGACCCTCATAATGGCTTGTAAGAGCAATAAAAGGGCTTGGAAGAGTCATTTATGGCCTAGTGGGCTTCATAAAGTTTTATGGTTGAGATATTTTGAGGGAGATGAGAGAAATTTCGACTTGGGCTTGATTAGGAGGGTTTTAAGCTTGCTTAGGATTGTGCAAATGATTAGAGGATGGTTTAGGACTAGCTTAGGGATAGGCAAGTGGATGGCATTTAATGAGGGTGGGTGAAGGAGGAGATATTTGTTAACTTTGGCTTGGGTTAGTAAGTCTTAACCCATTTTTAGGGAATGTGACAAGGTTAGGAGGGGATTAGGATTAGGTTTAAAGACATCTTCTAGAAGAGTCTAGACTTTGGATGAGGATAAAGACTTTCTAGAATAGTCTAGAATTTCCTAGGATGAGGATGAAGACTTTCTAGAAGAGTCTAGAACTTCTTAGGATGAGGATAAATTAGATTTTTAGGAAATAAATAAAGTTTTATTTATTTCAAGGGTTTGGGTTGAGGAGATATTTATTAAAAAAAATTTAATAAACATGAGGATTAATATTTAATCTTAATTAAATATTTTGAGTTGGGATTAGGGGTAGGAAATGATGGGATTAGCTTTTAATTAAAATTAAAGAAGGATTAGAAGATTTTGGAAGAGGTCAGTGGTCTTAAGGAAATTGGCCAAGTTTTGGGCAAAAAATAATTTTTTTATTTATTTTGGGTTTTTTGGTCAATTTATTAATTAAATAATTAATAAATAAGGAAATAATGTTTAAATAAGATTTAAAAATTTTTGGGAGGGATTCCTTAATTAAATATTTTTAATTAAGATAAAGGGATTTAATGGCATAAAAATAAATTAATTAATTAATAAATGATGATGTCATCAGAAATTTTTCAAAAAATAAAAATATTTTATTTTCTAAACGTTTTTAGGTGTCTACATTTTGCCCCTCTTTGATGTGATGCCGCAAGTGGTATGGCATCAAAAATAAGAAAATAAGATGCCCAAGGCTAGAGCAGAAGAGGAGAGAATGGACTGTGAGATGCCTCCTCAAGAAGGCGGTGGGGAGAGAAAGCGAGGCTCAATGGCTTCTTGAAAAGTACAAGAATCTCGAATGAGCAAGGAAACTCAGATTGGCAAAGAGAAGGGGCTGAATTAGCTCAAACTCTCACTATGGGAGAATGATAAAGGAGAATCAGATGCACAAGAGGAAGCAAGCTTAAGACTTTAGGGAAGGTGGAGGATGAAGGAGCGGAGCGCTATAAAAAGGAATCCAGGATAGGGAGATGGATGAGGGGATTATAAAGCTAATGCAATAGGATTTCAAAGAGTCAGATTGGCGAAAGATGGGTTTCGGAGATCCCTAAGACTAGGATTGTGGATCTCGAAAGATGAGGCTTGGTGGATTGATTTGGATTGGTGGATCCCTAAGACTAGGATTGTGGATCCCTAAAGCTAAAGGTGAGGAGTGATTCAAAAGAGATACTAATGCATAAGTTGGGGTAGGAGAGACGGATGCTAGATATGGATGGGGGATAATGGAGATGAAGGGAAACCATTGAAGATTTTTGAGCGAGGGGATACTTCAAAGAGAAGTACCACCAGGTAGTTGAGCACTAGATTTGCTATAGGACTATCGGTTAATTGCCAAGGTTACCAAGAACATCAAGGCCTTTTCACCAACTGTCCAGAGGACTGACAGACTGACTCGAAACAAACACACAAGGATTTCCCCAGCATCACACATGAAACTCGGAGGAAACAGTGTGGAACCGACACTGGGTAACCCACAAGCAAAAAAGAAACAAATGAAAGACTTGATCAAAACCGTATGCTCAGAGTGCCCCATTCATAGCATACCATAATATCGAAGATCGTGGCAACCTTGAGGAGGGAACAAAAAGATTTCTTGGAAAATATACTTCAAGACCCAAAAGGGAAGATTCCAAATCAAAAGAAAGTGAAAATTCAAAAGAGAACCGTTTGCCAACGAGATGGGTAGGATGAGGTACTAATAGACCAAGATTAGACATGAGGAAAGCTATATCCTACAAGGATCTATCGAAGAGCACCTAAGTCGATGGATCTAGGTGAGTGATGTGTATGGCAAGCTGAACTAAGAAAGATAACACTTAAGTGACAAGAAATCTAGCTAAAGGATGCATTGGAATAGCTAACCAAGATGTGCGATGGGTGCAAGATGCTGATCAAGGACGAACTGACATGAACACTGGATAGATACAATGGTACTAAGCTAAAGAGGATGTACAAGTTGATGGACCAAGATATGTTACAAATGTACAAGTTTTTTCATGTTTTGGTTTTGTGAGATGGAAATTTTTGTGAAGGATGGGATGTCTATAATAGGTGATAGGTGGATAGGTAGATGGTTTGCGAAAAGCTTAAGTGAAAATCTGGTTTTGTGTGTGCACGTGATAGTATACAAGCTAGGATAAAAGATTATTTATAGGCTGGAATATGGTACAAACTTTGGACAAGATTTGGATATACAAGGTATGGTACAAGATTTACAAGGTATAATACAAGCTTTGGTACAAGATTTACAAGCTCCATTAGATTTTGGATATTTGGTTGGAACGCCAAGGGAATAAGAAGGTGTTTTATGGGATGGTGGGTGAATGGATGAGGGATAGGATAGTGATAGATAATGGATTAGTCTTAGTACACAAGGCGCCTGAATTACCAAGTTTTCACCAAGGTACCTATCCAAGGCGCTTGAATTGCCAAGTTTTCACCATTGGATGCTTATTTCTCTTTACTATTTTTTTTTGTATTTTTCAAAAGCTGGGTATACCAAGGATCTTCAAGCATAGAACTTTTTGAGATGAATGATGTTAGTAGGATCATTCAAGAGTTCTCCTTCCGGTGTAGATAGCTGATAGGCTCCAAAGCCAAAGGAAGCAGTGACAACATAAGGACCAAGCCATGTAGGTTCAAACTTGCCTTTCTTTTCTCGATCTGTTTGGACTTTCATGTTTTCTTTGAGGACCATGTCACCTGGCTGAAAGTGTCGTGGAAGCACCTTCTTGTTGAAATTCCTTTTGAGACGAGTTTGATAGACTGTGAGAGGATCATAGGCTTGTTGTCGCTTCTCGTCTAAGAGATCTAGCTGGGTGAGCCGAGCTACTCTATATTCTTCATCTAATATTTTCCCTTGCAAAGATATGCGCAAGGAGGGAAGTTCAACCTCTATAGGTAGTACCGCTTCGGCACCATAGACTAGGGAGTATGGAGTTGTTCCTGTGGATGTACGAAAGGAAGTTCGATAGGCCCATAGGGCTGGATTTATTTGTAGGTGCCAATCACAGCCAGAATCATTGACAACTTTCTTTAGGATTTTGAGGAGGGTTTTGTTAGTTGCCTCTGCCTGGCCATTACCTTGTGGGAAATATGGGCTAGAAAAGCGGTGATGGATGTGGAGGGGAGTGCATAATTTTTCCATGTTGAGATTTTTAAAGTTACCTCCGTGGTCGGTGAAGATGGTGGATGGGATGCCGAAGCGGCAAACAATGTGGTACAAGATGAACTTGGAGACCTGAACTCCTGTAGCTAAGACTAGGGGGACTGCTTCCACCCATTTAGTGAAATAGTCTGTAGCTGTTATTATCCATTTATGTCCATCAGATGAGAGGGGTGTGATAGTTCCAACTAGATCAAGGCCCCAACAAGCGAAAGGCCAAGGTGGTGCAATAGGCTGTAGATCCTGTGCTGGAGCGTGCACAAGATTTGCATGCTGCTGACATGGGAGACACTTTCTGACAAAGTCACAGGAGTCTTCTTCAATGGTAGGCCAATAGTAGCCTGCTCTAAGGATTTGTCACGCTAGGACAATACCACTTGTCTGGGCACCGCAAAGTCTAGAGTGTACTTCCTTTAACACCATCGCGGCCTTGTTTTGGTCTAAACATCGAGAGAGAGTATCGTGATAACCCCGACGATATAGGGTATTGGCTATGATAACATAGCGGGATGATTTTCGGATGAGGTTCTGGCGTTGGGTACGTGTGAGGTGAGGGGATATGATACCATCGTTAAGGTAAGCGTGAATCTCATGGTACCAAGGGGATTGGGGACCAACCAAGATACAAACCCAGTTTGAATCCTCATTCACATAGGTGGGTGTGAGGAGCTACTCCACTAAAAACTCATATTGTGTAGCTGCTTGGAGAATTTCCAAGAGCAAGCCTATAGTAGCCATAGCATCTGCTGCTTTGTTCTGTATTCAAGGCACTTGTGTAAACTGAAGCCTTGTAAAATGCTGGGTTAGCTGATCAACTAGCTCTTTGTAGGGTAATAGCTTTTCATCTTTGGTTTGATATTCATTTAGGGCTTTCTTGATGATGAGCTGAGAATCGCTAAAGATTTGTAGCTCAGCAATGTTCCATTCTGCAGCTATCTTTAATCCTGCTATGAGGGCCTCATATTCAGCTATATTGTTGGTGCTAGGGAATTGTAGCTTGAAGGCTTTTGGAATGTAATCTCCTTGAGGTGTGACCAACAATATTCCTGCCCCTGATCCATGAGATGTGTATGAGCCATCAAAATAAAGTTTCCATGGGGGTTGTTCTTCAATTAGACAGATATGCTCATCTGGAAATTATGTGATCAATGGATAAGCATCTATTAGAGGTGCATCAGCTAGGTGATCTGTTATAGCTTGCCCTTTGATTGCCTTTATGTCCACATACTGAATGTCAAATTCGCTAAGGAGCATAACCCATTTGGCCAAACGGCCTGTAAGTGCTGTTCTGGAGAGCATATACTTGAGAGGGTCAATCTTGGAGACTAGTTGGATGGTATGACTTAGCATGTAATGGAGAAGCTTTTGAGTTGAGAAAACAACTGCCAAACAAGCTTTTTCCACAGGAGTGTAATTGAGTTCATAACCAACTAGGGTTCTACTGATGTAGTAGATGGCTCTTTCTCTGCTGTAGTCATCGAGCTATGCTAGAAGTGCCCCTAGAGCAGTAGGTGTTGCTAATATGTACAAAATTAGGGGATGACTAAGAACTTGTCGAACCAAGATAGGGGGATTGATGAGATACTTCTTGAGATGGTCGAAGTTGCGCTGACATAAAGGATCCCAATTGAAGTTCTCATCCTTCTTCAGTAAATGTGAAAATGGTGTATGCTTATCTGCAAGCTGGGAGATGAAGCGCCGAACAGATTGAAGCTTTCCCTAAAGAGAATGAATTTTTCGTAGTGTCTGGGGAGGAGGCATGTCCAAGATAGCCTTGACCTTCTTGGGGTCGATCTCTATACCTCGTTTAGAAACTATAAAGCCTAGAAGCTTGCCAGATGTGACCCCAAAGACACATTTCTTGGGATTCAACATGAGATGATATTTGGCTAACCTATCAAAGACTTTCTCCAAGTCAGCAAGATGATCCATGAAGGTATGAGACTTGACCAAGATATCATCCACATAATCCTCCAAAATGTTATGGATGAGATCATGAAAAATGGTTGTCATAGCTCTTTGATAGGTAGCCCCAGCATTCTTTAGGCCAAAAGGCATCATGTTGTAGCAAAAGGTTCCCCAAGGGGTAGTGAATGTTGTCTTATGCTGATCCTCTTCTGCAATCTTGATTTGATTATACCCAGAAAATCCATCCATGAGGGACAAAATTTCATGTCTAGCTATAAGATCTACAATCATATCTATGTTGGGCAAGGGAAAATCATCTTTTGGACAAGCTTTGTTAAGATCTCTGAAATCAGTGCAGATTATAATGTCACCAGAAGGCTTAGTGATGGGGACCATGTTGGAGATCCACTCTGAATAGTCAATAGGTCGGATAACCTTAGCAGCTAACATTCTTTCTAACTCAGCTTTGACCAGTAATGCCACCTTGGGGTGCATTTTTCTAAGCTTTTGTCTGATAGGCTTGATCTGTGGATTGACTGCAAGATGATGAACTACAAGCTTTGGATCAAGCCCTGGCATGTCCTGATATGACCATGCAAATCATCCAATGTTCTCTCTTAAGACCTTAAAGAGGAGATTAGCTTGGTCTTGTGATAGGGATGCAGCAATGTGAACAAGCCTAGGGATCTCTGAAGAATCGATGTTGACTTCCCTAGTATCCTCAATTAGAATAGAAGATATCTCTGGTTGATTATCTTGAGGAGGTAATGCTAAATCCTCATGTTTTGCTTGTGGCTCTAGATGTTCTTGCTGAGGGGTTCTCTTTGCTGCCTTAGCTAGTCTCAGATTCACCTTAGTTCCAGTTTTGGGTGTATCGGAATTGGGTTGGGGATTTTCTCCAAAATACCCCTTGGGATCTAGCTTGTAGATATAGGCAGAATCTGGCTTTGTTTTCTTGTGAGGTGTTTCAGCTCCCATGAATCTTAGAAGTGCTTCCTCTGATGTGAACTCATCAATGTGTATGATGCTTGGTTGGTCCCAATCTATGAGTTGTGGATGGGCGAGTGGTAGGTCAATGAGGTGGATGGATAGTTCTTGGAGAACAGAGTCTCCGAGGGAGATTTGGTCTAGGATATCGTCGTAGGCTCTCTTTCAACTTCCTCAAGAATGTCTTCGATTTCGACAAGGTCACGGTGAATGTTTGAAAAAGTGTGACCATTCTCATTGGTGCCCCCAGTTGTGGGTATGCCAAAGCCAAGACCTGACTTCGATTCCCACTTGTGTGCGTCGATGGGGCACTGCATGCCTCTTTCTTCTGGTCCTAGACCACCACCTTGATAGTTCCATTTGTTAGTGATGAGCTTATGTTCTTGGGGATACTTTTGGCTGAATTGATCAAGGCGTGCTTGATTTCTTTGAGGTGCATCCTTATGTAACCAATTGTTGATATCCGGAGTGAGCTCCTCATGAAGAGGGATTTTCAAGGATACAAAGGTTGTTGGGCCAAACTATTTGTATCAAGGAGGTGGAATATCCTTAGCTTTGTGATATGTTGGTCTTCCATGGGCATGTGGATCAAGTGGGAGTGCCCCGACAACAAAGGCATCTGATAGACTATACTCTCCATAGCCTTTGTTATTGATCTTCATGGTAGATAGGGTGGAGGCGAGGATGGTTTCTAGGTCATTACAAGTGTGGGATGAGCTGGCAATGGCTATGCTGATATCAATTCCAAGGAAATGGTTTGTATATGAGGCTTCAACCGCATTGCAATAAGCAAAGGGTTCTAGATCGGCATGGATGGTTACCTCAGTGCCTTGATGCAAAAATTTGACGCACTGATGGTAAGTGGATGGAACGGCTTTCATGGAATGAATCCATGGGTGACCGAGGAGGATGTTGAATGGTAGGTTTAGATCAATAACATGGCAGAGTGTCTCTTGGATGATAGGCCCAACCTTGATTGGCAGCAAAATAGTTCCTTCTGTAGTTCTTTCCAAGTTGTCATAAGCTTTGATGGTGATAACCTCACTGATGATATCTACCTCAGTATACCCAGCTTGTTTTATGAATTTTAGGGTGCAAATATTCAAGGCTGGTCCATTATCTATCATTACTCTTTTCACGGCAAAATTGGATACCATGATGGCTATGCGAAGTGGAAGGGTGTGATCTGGCTCGACCACGGGTATGTCGGTGGGTTTGAAAGATAGGGCACATGAGGATGAAAGGTGTCCAACAAGATTATGAAAATTAGTAGTATTAATATCAGAAGGGACATGGGATTCTATGAGAGCATTGTCAAGGATGTTCTTGTACATAGGACTAGTGCGAAGAAGGTCTAAAATGGAGATTTGGGCTGGCATGTTCCCAAGGTGTTCCAAGATATTATACTGGCTTTTTGACGGAACTGATGGTGCTGGTGAAACTGGTGGGCCTGCAATGTTAAATCGTGCTCTTCGAGTGGTGACTACACGCTCATTATTTGGTCCTTGGATATTGATAACATTGATAGAAGGCTCTTTCTTGGATATACAACCTATAAGGCTACCATAGTCTATATAGGATGAAGTGTGGTCATTGTTCTTCCCATGCTGTTGGTTTGGCTGACGGTTGTTGGTGTTGTTGTTGTTGGTTCAGATAGGTGCTTTTTCAGGATTTTGGTTGTTGTGTGGAGGAAAAGTATTTTGATAGATCTATAAGCCTGCATTGGGAGAGGTTTGGGCACCAACAGTGATTTCCTTCCGATCAATGAGGTCCTGCACATAGTCTTTCAATTTCATGCATCTGAGGGTAGTGTGACCTTTTACCCTATGAAATTTGCAGTACTCATTGTCTTTGTACCATGCAGCTTTGGATTGGCTTGGGTCAATTTTCTAGGTAGGAGGAAATTTGATGAGGCTTTCCTTGACTAATTTATCAAAAATGACATCCAATGGCTCACCAAGGGGTGTATAGTTTCTAGGTGTAGGTTGAAATCTCGGCTTTTGTCTTGCAGCTACATTGATGGCATTAGCTTGATTGCTAGACCCTTGGAATTTGGGTCTTGGATTGTGGTTTTGATAGCTTTGGTTATTCTGTTGTTGGTAGTTGATAGCTTGTTTATTGTTTGGTTGATATGGTGGGTTGGACTGGTTGTGAGAAGGACCAACAATATTCACATGTCTAGTGTCAGTGATGCCATCTATTGCAATGTGCTTGTTTTTGTTCCAATATCTAGACTTGTCATTGGAATGTGATTGATTTTGGTTGGCCTCTTTGTAAATCTTGACCACACCATCTTTAATGAGTCCTTGCTCAAGGATCATTCCTTTCTCTTTGATATCTTTATAGGTCTGCAAACAGTTCATGGTCATGTGGTGAGCCAAGCTGGGATGGGCATTATCAATAAACATTTTCACCACATGGTGCTCTGGCAAGGTGCAGGATATGCGGGTGGTAAGGGTTTGCCATCTTTGTAGGTATTCAGCAAGGCTTTCTCCACCTTTTTGCTTAGTGTGGACAAGGTCAACTATTGATAGCTCTGTGTCAACAAGATGGGCATATTGGGCTACGAATGCCTCAGATAATTCATCAAAGTTTTTAATTGTGCCATAGGGGATTTTGTAAAACCATTCAAGAACTAGTCCAGCCAAGCTTTTGGGAAAAAGGCGCAAGAGGAAGACATCATTGTATGCCACGTCCTGGAAGTGCATGTAAAATTCTTTGATATGTGTGACAGGGTCTCCTTTTCCTCTGAATTTGTCAAATTTGGGTACCTCAAAGTGTTTGGGAAATGGTGTCATGGTAATGGCTCTATCAAATGGGTAAGGACACACATTCTCAAACTTGAATGTCTTCAGATCATTCCCTTCTTGGATGGCTTTCAAAGCTGTCTTCATTTGCTCACATTCTGAATTGATAGGTGATGGATGGGGTGCCCCCAATGTAGGAGTGCCTTGAGGTAGGTATGCGCTAGATGGGGCCACTGAATATGGATGGTTGTGAGGGATTTGCTGATAGGGATTGTACATTGTTTGGGCAGCTGCATGGTGGATGACGGGTTGTTGAGGGGGATGTGGCACATATTGTTGCATTTGCTACGAGGCTTGCTGTTGATATGGGATTTGAGGTTGGGATTGAGGAACATAAGCTGGCTGTGGGATAAATGAATGGATTTGTGGAGGTAAGGTATAAGATGGTTGTGAAGCTTGTGGAAAGGATCAGAGGGCTTGTGGGGTTTGACCAAGGTATGTGGGATGCGCCCCCATTTGGGATGGTACCTACAAATAATTGGTGGTTGGTTGGATTGGTGGGTTACCTCCTAGAAGTGGCATTGAAAAGTAGTTGGTAATAGGAGGTAATGGATTAGTTGGTGGTGGAGGTGGTGGGAATTGAAAGCTAGAAAATGGAATTGATGGGGTTTGATAGCTTGGTGGCTGGATTTGGAAGCTTGGTAGAGTGGTGGTGGGAGCTTGGGTCACTTGAGAGCTAGGCAGAACATTGGTAGTAGCTTGTGGGGTTTGATAGCTTTGTGGAGTGAGGGTAGTAGCTTGTGGATTTGTGGCTGATGGCACTGAGCTTCCAAGACCTAATGGAAATGATGGGATTGTGCTTTGGGCTATGGTGAACAAGTTGGGGGTGATAAAAGGTTGATTACTTGGCCCCATGGGCGGCATCCCTGTTGTATATTGCTAAGGTTGGCCAAAGATGCTAGCACTGATTTGGGAGATGGGTGGATTTGGAAGGCTGGGTTGGGGAGCAGCAGCAACAATAGTGAAGGAGGTGAATGGTGCAGTGTTTTGGGTAAAGGGGGTTTGGAGTAGAGAGGTATGAACCAAGGATGGAGTGGTGGTGGTTGGGTTGGCTTGTGGCATGGAGATTTCAACTTGGGTGAATGATGGTATGTTTGGGTCTATTAGATCATATGGATTGGCTGGAGGCTCTTCTTTTGGCATATATTGAGGATAATTTGGATCATAAGAGCCTATGGGTGGTGGCAGCTGCCCAAACAACAGGTGAGATGGATTTGATAATGGAGGGGGTCTTCCAAAGTCAAAGGTTCCTACATTGTCTCTTCGAAAATTAGCCATGATTGTCTCTTTGTTCTTGTCTATAATGGTGTTTACCAATACTGCATTTCCTAGTTGGTTCATGAAAGCTTCAATGTCAGTAGATGATGACATAGCTTTCTCTGGGTTGAATGATGACTGAGTGCTCAAGGGGGGTGAGGCTGTTCGATCCAAATGATAGGGCTCCATTGTTTCTTTCTTCTTGGCTAAGTGAGTGATGGGTGGCATGAAAAATGCTCCTAGGGATGAGATGCAACAAATGATGGTGGATGCAAAAGGGAGGAAGGCTTTTCTATGCAAATGATTTCCTAGGTTGAGACAAAGCTATATGACAAAACCTAAGGAGGATTGGGTTGGGGATTCTAACTTCAAAGATATGTTTCCAAAGCACAAAAGTTCTACTTTCCTATGTGCAAGCTTGGTGGTGATTGTGCAAACTTAAGGATAGACTAATGATCCTTTAGGAAGAACACGAGATTGACCACTTGTGGATCCCAACCTTTAGCTCAAGGTGATGAGGGATAACAAGTGGAAAAGTTAGATTACCCTAGACAAAGCTTTGTCAAAAGGGATAACCTTGGTGAGATTGGTGGTTTTGAAAGTTTTTAGGAATGGCAAACTTTTAGCAAGGTGACAACAATTTTGAAAGCTTAGATGTGCAGTTTTTGGATTGCTGGCTAGATGGTTTGATTCTAAATGAGATGGATGAGCTAATAATGCTTAAGGGGATAACCTAAGATGGCTGGCTTTTCTACAAAGATGACTCTAAGGTGAAGCTTATCCAAGAAGGTGTGGAGAAACAAGGGTGTCTAATCATAGAAATCATGCCTAGTTGGTAAGGCATAAGCAGGATTAACTCCTAGATGTTGGCTAAATTTGATGGTGCGCTCTAACCAGGCCTCTTGAAGTGCTTCGTCAGCAACTTTATCCTCTACTTTGTGGAGTTTGGCAATTCGAAGACTTGGTGTTAGTTCATTTCTCTTGGCTGAAAGTTCTTGGTATGCCTGAGATGGTTTGAGTTTAACTTTGTGGAACTTCTGTTTGGGTTTGGGTTGCTCTGACATCTATTCTTGAATCTGCTTGGCTTTGAGAGACCTCAGTTATTTTGCTTCAACTTGTTCAACTTCTAGAATAGGCAGTGACTACGCTAAGTGTGCCCTAAGCTAGGATTGACCAAGTTTGGCAAACATGCATTCAATAAGTAAAAGACCAAGCAATAGATAGAAACAACCAGATAGAAGTTGTGATTCCCAGAATGTGTTACTTGCGCCAAGGAGTGTGTATGTTTTACAAATGTTTCGATCAGTCACTTCAAACACATTAACATCTTAGATGGTTGTCTACAAGGCTGATAGTTGGCTTAGCTAGGGAGTCCTCAATATACCCAAGGTACGTGAGGCCCAAATCCGTAGATGAAACCAAAAAGATGCCACACAACCGAAAGGAGTGGTAACCCACTTCTCCTCTTTCACTTCTCAAGGGTATAAAGTTCCTTGAGGCTTAGCCCGAGTGACAAAATCTTGATCCCAAGAGAGGTGTCTTTCGATTCACCTTCCGATTCTTATACTCCGCCGAAACGCATGGAGTTGAGGTCATCCAAGGGGTGATGAAATCCCCAAGCAGGCCTCCTAAAAAGAAACAAGGTTTTGGATCCTAATCTTATGCACCCAAGATGGCCTCGAAAGACGACAAGGGGAGAGAAGACTTGGATGACCTTGGGCTAAAAAACACGCTTGTTCTTTTTACCAACTGACTCTTATGTGTGTTGATCTAGACTTTGCAAGCACTCATGTTTAAGAGCCAATGTTCAATTCCAACTTTGAAATGTGCCAACAAAGCAAAATCGAGCGAAGAATGAATACAAGAAGAAGAGTTAGGGTCAACAAAAAATTAAACCCGCGTGCCCAGAGGCCCTCCACGTCAAGTATTGATTAATTTCCTTTAAAGCATTCAAGAGTTGTTGTGAATTTGTTTTAAGCCCAAAGCAAAGATGTGTGAGACTCGATTTGTCAAGTGCGTGCCCGGAGGCCCTCCACATCAATTGTTGTTCAATTTTAGTGCCCAAACTTGAAGTGTGATCAATTTAATCTAGAGTTTTGGTCATTTAAAATTTTTGATAAAGTTAAAGCAAACGTTCAAAGACCAAGTGAGTGAGTTAGATTGTGGAACATTTAACACCTTTTTCAAGTAGACCCATCCCCATAAATGGCGTTGAGATTGCAACCAATGGTTGAATTAATGGGTGATTAGAAAAGAGGTGAGTCCAAGGAACTACTCAAATTGATTTTTGCAAATTTTTATTTAACTTAACAAAGTCTCTTAAATGTCCAAAAATCAAAATTTACCTAAATTGCATGTGGAAAAGAGATTTGTTTTGTTCAATTTTAGAAGCTCCAAATGAAGTGTTTGATATTGCAATGGTTAATTGATCCTTGGAATTCAAGATTGGATTTGTTGTTTTAATCATGCATTCAAGGAAAATTTGATTTTAATCCATGGCATTCAAGAGTGTGTTTAGCAACATGCATTCAAAGACAAGTGATTAAACATTCAAGTTTTTTTTCTTTGAGCATTCAAGATTGAGATTTTGTTTTAAGAACTTTGAAGTGCTTTGTTTTAGCCTTAGATCATTCAAGATTGTTTTGGACTCAAAAGTGAAAATGACTCTTTGGACTTTGGTTTTCATTCAAGATTTTGTGTTCTAGTTTGCATATTTTAAGCCCAAAAATGATATTCTTAGATTGTTTTGATGCATGAAAAACCTAAGAAACATTCAAGATTTTGCAACAAGACATTTGTTTGGAACAAATAACAAAGCTTTTAGGACAATTTTTAGCAACCATTTAGGACTCTTAGTTTTCATGAGATTTTTAAAAGAACTTTAAAATATTTGCAAATGAGGTTCATTTTATCCTTGATTGATGCTTTGAGTTTGATTTAGATTTTAGTGTGCACTTAGTGTTGATTTTGAACCTTTTGAAATGGAAACTTGAAGTTCTTTTTAAATTCTCAAAAATGAAGTGTTCCTAACTTTGCATGAATGCATCTAAAACCTTGATGTTGCAAGGATGCAAATGATTAGATTGGTTTAGTTTCACTTGTTAAAAGATTTTCTCTTTTTTGCAAATTTTTATTTTTTTAATGGATTTAAGTATGATTTGGGGGTTCATTTTAAGCACTAAAAAGAAGTGTGTATGATTTTTCTTTCTTAAAAAAAAAATGGCCAAGATCTCCCACAAAAAGAAGAAGAAGAAGTAGATGGAATAAGAAGAATATAGACAAGAAGAGGAAGAAGAATTCTAAGTTCTTTGTCCACCTATAAGCTTGAAAAATCTTCAAACACTATGAGTTCCTTTGTCTTCTTCATGCTCATGTGGACCTACAAAACCAATTTATACAATCCTACCAATCACAAAAACAAGCAAAATTAGCCAAAATTAGCAAATGACGTACAAAACTTGACTAAAAAAGCTAATGAAGATGACCCATGCGGGGTCCCACGGGGCATGCCAAAATGTATATGAGCAATGTTAGTATGCTAATAGAAACCAAATTTAAATAAAGCTTCTACAAACTAAACAAAATTCATAAACTTCAAGATAGACTAAGATGAGCTCTCAATTAAGAATATGAGCCATTAATGGGCTCTCTCAATAAGAAGCTCTCTTGTTGAGTGGCTTTGTCTAAATAGCTAGGATGTATGCTCAAGCTTATGCTTCAAAAAGGGCTTCAAATGGAGTTGAAATTTGGGTGTGAGTGTATGGTTTTGATGTAAAATGGCTTCTTAAAATGGCATTATGACTTTACTTCATGGATTGTGTTATTTTGCAAAGTGGAAGGATCCAATTTATAGGCAAGAGGCTTGAGGGATTGAGGGCTAAGATGCAAGGATGGGAAAAAGCTCATGGAGGGCTCAGATTGTATGAGAAGAGAGCACATAGATTGTGCTTCCTTACAACCAATCAAGGAGTGACACATGTCACATGGTGAGAGGATGGAGGAAAGGGAAAGGATGAGTCAACAAAGGAGGCTAAAGGGATAAAATCTTCATAAAGACCCTCATAATGGCTTGTAAGAGTAATAAAAGGGCTTGGAAGAGTCATTTATGGCCTAGTGAGCTTCATAAAGTTTTATGGTTGAGATATTTTGAGGGAGATGAGAGCAATTTTGACTTGGGCTTGATTAGGAGAGTTTTAAGCTTGCTTAGGATTGTGCAAATGATTAGAGGATGGATTAGGATGGTTCAGGATTAGCTTAGGGATAGGCAAGTGGATGGCATTTAATGAGGGTGGGTGAAGGAGGAGATATTTGTTAACTTTGGCTTGGGTTAGTAAGTCTTAACCCATTTTTAGGGAATGTGACAAGGTTAGGAGGGGATTAGGATTAGGTTTAAAGACATCTTCTAGAAGAGTCTAGACTTTGGATGAGGATAAAGACTTTCTAGAATAGTCTAGAATGTCCTAGGATGAGGATGAAGACTTTCTAGAAGAGTCTAGAACTCCTTAGGATGAGGATAAATTAGATTTTTAGGAAATAAATAAAATTTTATTTATTTCAAGGGTTTGGGTTGAGGAGATATTTATTAAAAAAATTTTAATAAACATGAGAATTAATATTTAATCTTAATTAAATATTTTGAGTTGGGATTAGGGGTAGGAAATGATGGGATTAGCCTTTAATTAAAATTAAAGAAGGATTAGAAGATTTTGGAAGAGGTTAGTGGTCTTAAGGAAATTGGCCAAGTTTTAGGCAAAAAATTAAAAAAATTATTTATTTTGGATTTTTTGGTCAATTTATTAATTAAATAGTTAATAAATAAGGAAATAATGTTTAAATAAGATTTAAACATTTTTGGGACGGATTCCTTAATTAAATATTTTTAATTAAGATAAAGGGATTTAATGGCATAAAAATAAATAAATTAATAAATGATGATGTCATCAGGAATTTTTCAGAAAATAAAAATATTTTATTTTCTAAAAGTTTTTAGGTGTCTACAATAGGGACATATTAGAATGGTTAATATGGGTCAAAGGGGGTCATAGGGTGACCTATGACCCGTTTTGACCCATTAAATGACGAGATATGTCCCTAGGGGTCCTAAAACTCATAGGGGCATATTAGAATGGTTAATATGTGTGAAAGGGGATCATAGGTTGACCTATGACCCCCTTTGACCCATTAAATGATGACATGTCCCTAGGGGTCCTAGGAACCCTAGGGACATATTAGAATGGTTAATATGTGTCAAAGGGGGTCATAGGTTGACCTATGACCCCCCACGACTCATTAAATGATGAGATATGTCCCTAGGGGTCCTAGGACCCCTAGAGACATATTAGAATGGTTAATATGGGTCAAAGGGGGTCATAGGGTGACCTATGACCCCTTTAGACCCATTAAATGATGAGCTATGTCCCTACGGACATATTAGAATGGTTAATATGTGTGAAAGGGGGTCATAGGTTGACCTATGACCCCCCACGACTCATTAAATGACAAGATATGTCCCTAGGGGTCCTAGGACCCCTAGGGACATATTAGAATGGTTAGTATGGGTCAAAGCAGGTCATAGGGTGACCTATGACCCCCTTTGACCCATTAAATGACGAGTTATGTCCTTAGGGGTCCTAGGACCCCTAGGGACATATTAGAATGGTTAATATGTGTGAAAGGGGTTCATAGGTTGACCTATGGCCCCCCACAACCCATTAAATGACGAGATATGTCCCTAGGGGTCCTAGGACCCCTAGTGACATATTAGAATGGTATATATGGGTCAAAAGGGGTCATAGGGTGATCTATGACCCCTTTTGACTCATTAAATGACGACATATGTCTCTAGAGGTCCTAGGACCCCTAGGGACATATTAGAATCGTTCATATGGGTCAAAGGGGGTCATAGGGTGACTTATGACCCCATTTGACCCATTAAATGACGAGATATGTCCCTACGGGTCCTAAGACCCCTAGAGACATATTAGAATGGTTAATATGGGTCAAAGGGGGTCATAGGTTGACCTATGACCCCCTTTGATCCATTTAATGACGAGATATATCCCTAGGGGTCCTAAGACCCCTAGGGACATATTAGAATGGTTATTATGGGTCAATGGGGGTCATAGGTTGACCTGTGACCCCCTTTGATGCATTAAATGATTACATATGTCCCTAGGGGTCCTAGGACACCTAGGGACATATTAGAATGGTTAATATGTGTGAAAGGGGGTCATAGGTTACACTTCACGACCCATTAAATGATGACATATGTCCCTAGGGGTCTTAGGACCCCTACGGACATATTAGAATGGTATATATGAGTCAAAAGGGGTCATAGGGTGACCTTTGACTCTTTTTGACCTATTAAATGATGACATATGTCGTTAGGGGTCCTAGGACCCCTAAGGACATATTAGAGTGGTTAATATGTGTCAAAGGGGGTCATAGGTTGACCTATGACCCCCCACGACCCATTAAATGATGAACATATTAGAATGGTTAATATGGGTCAAAGTGGGTCATAGGGTGACCTATGACCCGCTTTAAGCCATTAAATGACAACATATGTCCCTAGGGGTCTTAGGACCCCTACGGGCATATTAGAATGGTTAATATGTGTGAAAGGGGGTCATAAGTTGACCTATGACCCCCTTGGACCCATTAAATGACGACATATGTCCCTAGGGGTCCTAGGACCCGTAGGAACATATTAGAATGGTTAATATGTGTGAAAGAACCTATGACCCCCACGATCCATTAAATGACAAGATATGTCCCTAGGGGTCCTAAGACCCCTAGGGACATATTAGAATGGTTAATATGGGTCAAAGGGAGTCATAGGGTGACCTATGACCCCCTTTGACTCATTAAATGACAAACTATGTCCCTAGGTTTCCTAGGACCTCTAGGGACATATTAGAATGGTTAATATGTGTTAAAGGGGGTAATAGGTTGACCTATGGCCCCCCACGACCCATTAAATGATGAGATATGTCCCTAGGGGTCCTAGGACCCCTAGTGATATATTAGAATGGTATATATAGGTCACCCTATGACCCCCTTTGACACATTAAATGACAACATATGTTCGGACATATTAGAATCGTTCATATGGGTCAAAGGGGGTCATAGGGTGAACCCATTAAATGATGACATATGTCCCTAGGGGTCCTAGGACCCATAGGGACATATTAGAATGGTTAATATGGGTCAAAGGGGGTCATAGGTTGGCCTATGATGTCTTTTGATCCATTAAATGATGAGATATGTCCTTAGGGTTCCTATGACCCTTAGTGACATATTAGAGTGGTATATATGGATCAAAGGGGATCATAGGGTGACCTATGACCCCCTTTGACCCATTAAATGATGACATATGTCCCTAGGGGTATTAGGACCCCTACTGACATATTAGAATCGTTCATATGGGTCAAAGGTGGTCATAGGGCGACCTATGACCCCCTTCGTCCCATTAAATGATGACATATTTATATACTATTAATACTATTGTAGCATAATAATAATAATAATATAAATAAATACTAAATATTAATACTATTATATTTATAGTAATAATAATATTACTATTATAGCTATAATAATAATATATATATTAATACTATATGGCATAGTATCTATATATATATATATATATATATATTAATACTATTGTAGCATAATAATAATAATATAAATAAACACTAAATATTAATACTATTATATCTATATTAATAATAAGAATACTATTATCGGTATAATAATAAAATTGATACTACATATTAATACTAATAAACCAAAGTTGGTTTCCTTCCAATTATTATTCAAATATTAATACTAATATAGCAAAGGTTGTTTTCCCTCCGAATCTCATTGGATAAGATCGGATATTTGATCTGAAATTGGATATCTGATTTTTTTTGGCACCAGTTTCCAACATATCCTTGTCCTTGCAGACCCGAAAACATCACTTTTTCTGTTCTTTTTTTACGGGTTTTGCAAAAAAAGTGCGTGTTGGGGCCAAACCAATCAAAAAAATTCAAAAATATAACCTTAGGTGTTCAAATTTTTCATCTCAATGGGGAGGAGCAGTCGTCAAAAGGATAAAGGCAAAAGGAAGATATCCAATGAAGACATTGCGGCATATAGGGAAAGAGACAAAATAGAACACCAAAGAAAAAGACAAGGTATGCTAAATATCAGTCAAGTTGATGATGAATTAGTCGAAGGTGAAATCATAGAGTCAGATAATGAGTATGTACAATTGGGGAATGAAAATGTACTTATTGAAAATGATAATGCCAAAATTGAAAATTTAGAGAATAAAAATTTTGAAGATGAAATCCTACCAAGTCATAATCCAAATTGCATAATTGATCATGTCGAACATGACAATGCACAGGAACCTAATGCACAAGAACATTACATATCTCCTAATTATAATCGATATGAAGGTTCTAAAACACCAAAATGGATAATTGAAATTGATGAAATGATTATTACTAGTTTAGAAGGGAAAAAATCAGAAAGAACCATTCGGTTATGGGCTTCAAGACTATATCAGATGTTTTTCGGCAACAAGACAGTGGTAGAGTAATGTCAGCTTTTCATGCACTTATTAAAGATGGAAAAGTTGAGACCTATGCTTTCCAAATTGAAGATTCGTGTCAATAAAAAGTTGGAAAGAAATGCTATTATTGTGAAGAATCTTTTCAGTGCTCTCAATAGCATTGGGAAAAATAACAAGGAGAAGGATAATAGAGCTGCTCGAAGGGTTATTACAATCTCTTTGGTAAGTCATCATTTGAGAAAGGGTAGATATATGAGACAAACTTGTATTGATTTGAATCTAAATCGTACTACTTTGAGAAGAGCACTTAGTCGACGAGAGAAAATTGATGATCCTCTTCAAAATGAAACATGGGCATTTGGTGGGAGACTTCCACATTTTGATAAGAAGCTATCCGATGATGTGAAGGAAGAAATTACACAATTTTGGCACTCTAACTCACGAGTATCACCCAATGCTAAAGATGTGTTAAAGTTGAGAATTGGCATCAAAGACTGCACGCCACATCCTAAACACTATTTGGAGGTAAGTCAAACTATGTTGTTCAAACAATTTAGAGAGAGTCATCCAAGTCTTCATATATCACAAAGGGCTTTTGAATCTTTGAAGCCATTTTATTGTGTGCCACTCAAAATTTGAAATACATGTTGTTGCAAATATCATGCTGAGTTTTCTATGCACTATGAACTATTACGCTTCATCCGTTCTACTTTACATACTAAAGAAATGTTGGAGGATTGTGGTGCTAGTGAGCTTTTAAAATCATCAAGAGACTTGCTAGATCAACTTTTATATCGTAGAGTTGATGGTTGTTTCTTTTATAGAAATGCTTGCTTAAATAAGAAGTGTTCAGAATGTGGTGGCTTATCCAAGTTTGACACATATTTCCATGAGGGGTGAAAACAAGTTCTTGGAAAGACACTAGTGAAAAAAAAAGGTATATGAAATGGTGAAATGCACATTGAAGAGTAGAGGTGAGAGCTCTAGATGTGAATTGGTTGGAAAAGATATCAGTGTGGCTAGTTTTATTTTAGATTTCAAGGCAAATATTTTTTACAAGTATATGCAAGACATAGTCACAGGTCTAAGTGGTTGGATGAACAATTTAGAATGTGCAAGGAGACTTTTCCCATTGGCACTATTATATTAGTTGTTAATTTTGATGAGAACTACACATTGCAACCTCAAAATGAGATGCAATCTTAGTATTACAACTCTATTCATATTGCTATTTTTGTTCACATAACATATAGACATGCCCCTGATAGTGTGGATGACAATCGAAAGATTATTAGAGAGTATCATTTTTATATGAGTGATGATACATCTCACTCTCACGAGTTTGTACAACATTGTTTCAAGAATTATTTTGATTTCTTACATGAGCATGCAATTTCTATGGATAGACATATCATTTGGTTAGATAACTGTACAGGTCAATTCGAGAATACTCGCATGTTTTATTGGTTGTGTAGGATGCACGTAGAGAGAGGGGTGCCTCATATTTGGATTTTTTTTGAGCCTAGCCATCGAAAAGGGGAACATGATGGAGCATGGGCATGTGTGAAGAGAGCTCTAGTCAAGGAGCAACTGAAGATTTCAGCAGCAGAGCTTCTTGATACTTGTAGCATTGTTGATTGGTGTATTTTAGCATTATCACAAGAGGGACTCTTGATTCAGTGGTACATAGGTTCTTTTGGTTGGTTGAGGAAGGGTCTGTAGCTAATAGATTAGATTGTGCTACAGTGAGACACTCATCAAAAATGCATTCATTTCAGAGCTGTGATTCTAGTAGATGGACCATTTGGACACGACAGCTAGCTTGCTTTTGTCCTAGTTATTTTCATTGTGATTGGGATCACTATGAGTCAAGTGAGTGGGTGCACACATGGGCTCCACATTATCTTACTCCATTGTCTATCATATCCTCTATCAGAAATGATGACATGGAAAGTTCACTTGAGCATACCATCTATCAGATCTACTTCAGCCAGGACATGTCTTTGCATTGGTTGCACCACAAGGGAATGATGAGAAATCTGATTATTGGTTAGCACGTTGTGTAAGAGGTAAACAAAAACTTGCACAACCAATCACTGATGATGATGGATTCACATATCCTATTGGTTCAATGGTTGTCGATGGAACATGGCTACAGACATACATGCTTAGAAGGAACATAATTCATGCATACGAAGACTATCAAAAGCACAAAATAATTCTCATCTATTTGCATCTTATTATAGCAACAAATGTAAAGTTGTTGAAGCATCAAGGAAGACAAAAAGTAAAAAAAACTTTTTACTATTGCTAATGTTGATCATGAAGCCCTGTTGGAGACCCTAAAACAGAGAGAGGACCCTATTGGAACACTCGACTAGGTATATTTACTTCTTATGTTGTTTTCTTCATAATGATTCAATGAACTGATGATTATCTTGTTTAATACAATAAGTTACTAATTTTTTTATGATATTGGAATTTAGGTACATCATGAAGAGTTGTGGGGGTGGTATTGGGGAGAATTCCTAAGATTTATGATGTATCATGATGTAAAATGTGAACTTTTTTTGTATATGATTTTTGTAATAATGAAAAAGACAGGTGAAATTAGTTGCACATTCTAATTTGTATTTTGGTAGGTTCTTTGTAAGGAATTATAAGAGGAAGATATTGAACAAGTTCTTGCAAATCATATTTGCATGTGATACAAGGCTATAAGGAAAATTTTAAGAGCATTTATAACTATATGAAAGATAGTTGCTTGCGGATATCTTATTACAAATTTGGTTTTTTCCTTATTTGACATAAAGCTGACATTATGATTATTAAAACTATTTTTATCAAACTAATCAAATAAGAAAAATTTAGAAAGTACGGATGAACAATTAGAATACTTGATTTCTTCCATTTTGCAACCAATCATAACATTTGAAAGCATAAAGAGTCATAATATTGTATAATGTTTTGAAAGACTTTCATATTGAAAAGTTGTAAAGGACCATGAGATTTGAACTTTAGTAATGTCTAAGTTTGCATAGGGTAAGTGAGTCATTACATAGGTCCTAATAAGGTCTCATAGTAATCTCAAGTCATTTCATAAGTTGAAACATTCAATAAGTCACTTAAAATTTAGCTTATTGCTTTAGAAAATTCGAATCTTGAATGTAACAGCTACATGAGCATTTTGGAAGGAAACTCTATAGTTTAAATTTTATGAAATACAGGGAACACTAGTGCAAAGCACCTAATCATTTTTCTTTTCTTGATGTAATACGGTCTAGGGATAGATCTAATGATCTCCCTCTGACCATCCACATTTGCAATGGACACAAGACCCCATGGTGCAACTATAAGCCTTGGCCATCAATTGGTCCAATAAAGTGGATTTTTGGTAAATCCCATGTTTTTTAGGTAATTCTAGATGTTTAGAACATTATTAGGGTCCCTAGGAGTTTGTAGACTCTATTTGCAATTAAATTTGCAATAAAACTTGTCTTAGCGCAAAAATTGCAAAAAGTTGCTTAGCAACTTTTGAAATTTTCTTGACAACTTCTCAAAATCTAACTCCTAACGGCTAGAACTGTTTGAATCATCAGTGCCATTAGCTTCGGGTGGGTGGGTGAACCCTAGTGACACCCTTGTTCCAACCACGGAGACCCTCTATCGTCTTTGGCCACCCCGTACCAAGGAGTCCCCAAGGTTCTCTAAGTGCGTTTTGAGGTCGATCTTCTGAGGGTCATAACTTAGAGCTCGTGAGGGCTATTGATGAACTATCAAATGACACAAGACAGTGATGTTGAGGCCTAAAATAACCTATCTCATTTTTGAGAGATCACATTCCATTTGGATTCAGCATAGCGATCTCACTCGATGCCAAAACTCATAGTGTGCCTCAGTTCATAGGTGCACCACAGCGTAACTTTGAAACTGTTGATCGTGGCATTGAATTGTCAGTGCCATTAGCTCCAGATGGGTGAGTGAACCCTAGTCACACCCTTGTTCTGGCCATAGAGACCATCCATCATTTGCGGCCACCCCGTACCGAGGAGTCCCCAAGGTGCTCTAAGTGCATTTCGAGGTCGATCTTTTGAGGGTCATAACTCAAAGCTCGTGAGGGCTATTGATGAACTATCAAATGCTACAGGATAGTGATGTTGAGGCCTAAAATAACCTATCTCATTTTCAAGAGATCACATTCTGTTTAGATTCAGCACAGCGATCTCGCTCGATGCCAAAACTCGTAGTGTACCTCAGTTCATAAGTGCACCACAGTGTAACTTTGAAACTGTTGATTGTGGCATCGAATCATCAGCGCCATTAACTCCGAATGGGCAGGTGAATCCTAGTCACAACCTTGTTCCGACCATGGAGACCATCCATCATTTGCAGCCACCCCGTACCGAGGAGTCTCCAAGGTGCTCTAAGTGCATTTCAAGGTCGATCTTTCAAGGGTCATAACTCGAAGCTCATGAGAGCTATCGATGAGCTATCAAATGCTACAGGACAGTGATACTGAGGCCTAAAATAACCCATCTCATTTTTGAGAGATCACATTCCATTTGGATTTGACACAATGATCTCACTCGATGCCAAAACTCACAGTGTGCCTTAGTTCATAGGTGCACCACAGTGTAACTTTGAAATCACTGATCTTGGCATCGAATCGTCAGTGCCATTAGCTTCGAATGGGCAGGTGAACCCTAGTCACACCCTTGTTCTGGCCACGGAGACCATCCATCATTTGCGACCACCCCATACTGAGGAGTCTCCAAGGTGCTCTAAGTGCATTTTGAGGTCGATATTTTGAGGGTCATAACTCAGAGCTCGTGAGGGCTATCAATGAACTGTTAGAGGAGACAAGTTTGTAAGAAGTAGTGGCTTAGTGTTTTATTTAAAATAAGTTAGTGGGAAGGCTTTATTAGAGGGTCTTGGCCAAACTAGTGGGGTGTCTACCCACTCTCTAATTTTAGAGATAGTTAGGTTTTGGAGGGAGATTAGGGGAGCTCTACTACAACTATCCTTACCCTAGCTTGGACCAAGGTTGGTATCTCAAACTTGCTTCTTTTCCATTTCTTTCTTTTAGCATGGTTAAGCAAATATGCAAGTGTGGCATTTATCAATGGAGTATGCATTTCATTGCATTGTGGAGTAGCATTCATGTGAGTGCTTGAATGGTGTTCATTCCATGTAGATTAGTGTGACACCATTATGCATCTTGTTGTATTGTGTGGAGTATTGTGAGTATGAGGTTTGAATTTCCTCTATTTCCTTGTTGTATTATGGGTGTTGTATTATCCATTGTATGCCATAACCATTCATATCTTGTTGGGGGTGATAAGGAAAGTATGGTGTAGAAAGGAAGTTTGAGGAGTTACAGTTGATGGTGGTGGGTTTGGAGGAGGAAATGTGGAGGTCCCAAGAGGGCATTAAATTGTTGATTTATGATAGCCCCAAGAGGGCATGAAATTTTTTGAATTATGATAGCCCCGAGAGGGCATGAAAATTGTTTATTGCAGATATGGTTTGGTATGGCAAGTCTCCATTTTAGAACACACCTTCACCCTATGTTTATGGTTCCATATGTGAAGCCATTGTGAAATAGCCTTGGGGGGGAATTTTTCAAGTTTGAAATGTAATGTTTATGCATTGAAAGATTGTATGTGTATCCCAGTTTGAGCCTTGTTCCCTAGCACGAGGGTGGTTTCTTTGAGGCCTATGGTTTGGTGGAAAGCACCCATGGTCCTTGTTATTTTGTTGTGTTGCATATGCAGACTTGTGTCCAAGGGAGCAATAGAAATGGCTTGGAATGATCATCTTGCATATTGATGTTGGATGAGAAAACTTGACATTGTGCCCTCATTTGTGAAGGAGAATTCACCAGCTTGTTCACGTTCTCAACGATCATGTTGGACAATGTTCATGCTACTCATTGTCCATACCTTTCAATGTTCATGTTCCTTATGATTTTGAAAAGTCCATTATGTTGCTCCATTGTGATGGAAGGAGATTGTATCATTGTTACCTAATGTACATGTAGAGGAAATGATTGATAAGGTTGTATATGCATGTTTTGTTTGGAGTTTATATTTTTATGAAAGCATTGGTATGAGTCGCAGATTTACTTTGACATCATTGTTATCATTTGAAAATGTGAAAGCAAGTTTTCTCCTTGTGGTATTGTAAATGACTAGTTGATAATAACAATCCATAGATGTTATGTGATACCATTGATTGTATAAATTTAAAAATTAGTAGATTGCTTACAATCTTGTTGTGAACTCAATAATTTGGAAGGAAAATTTTATTTTCATATCACATGCACTCAATAAAAGCCAAGATTGATCTTGACCACCCTTCTAGAGTAGCCCCCAACATTTCCTAAGCCATCATAATGCAAAAAGTTTTCTCCACTCCCCAAGGTGTATTGTTAAATCTGACATTCATTCTGACATGTCATGTCAAAACTTTTATCCTTGAGCTTGCCTCCTTGAAAAGGGGTTTCATCCCCATTAATATACTTGGGTGCATAGGAGAAAGGGTTTATGTCACATCTTTGTCTTATGCACTAGTCGTCCCCTCCTTGCAGCAGTGGTCATGTGTTACCAAGCATAGGTAGTCGACTTGAAATTTCTTGCAGCAGTGGTCACGTGTTCCCAAGCATAGGTAGTCGACTTGAAATTAAGGGGAGTGGGATAACAATCCCAAGGGATTTGTACTTAGGATAATGTCAAGTTGACATTTAATATGACTTGTTCACATTAGGATTGCTGATTGGAGGGATGGGAAAAAGATGTCCTAAGGCTTGGATTAGTCAAAATTCTACACATGACCCACATGGGACCTTGTGGGGACCACGTGTAGGAAGAAATGTGGCCTTGGTAAGAGTTAGGGAATGATGAGGATTTAAGATAGATAAGAGATTCACCCTTTAGATTTGTTTTTATTTTTACCAGATAATTATTTAATCATTTCAATTCTTGAGTAGAGGATAATGACACTTAGTGTATTTGAGCTTAGTTTAAGGGTAATGTTTATATCAAGGGGCTCATATAGAAACATGTAACAATTAAACCATATGGTAATGGAAAATCTCAATATAGGAAAATAAATTAAATGAAATAAATAAGTTTACGAGAATGCATATATAATTGAACATGATGTTAAGTACGAAGGGTTTAATTAAATTAGTGTTAAGACTGTAAATTAGGATAGTTGGATGTAGATATAATAGGGTTAATATGAAGTAAGTTGTCGAGATGATGGGATTGGAGAATCAAGGATAAGGATGGATGGTGGATTAAAATAATAACTCAAATCTAGTTTTATCTAGTCAAAAAAGCACATTGATAGATAAGAGTTACTAGATAGAATTGAATGCATGAAAAACCTGTGTAGATGTTGGATTTAATGTCAAGTGAATTTTATATTTGGCTTGAGGGAATGTTAGTTAGATAATGAATGTTGTGGATTCGATTGAAGATATTAGTAGAATATCAAAGTCGATAGAATATATATGCCAATTTGAAAATGTAGTGTAGGAATAAAGCATTAGTTAGCTAGTATGTAATAAGGGTCAATAGGCATGTCATTAGAGGTAGCTCATCAACTCATGTACCCTATGTATAATTAATGATAATATGATTCATGTACACCACATTTTACTATGTTAGTTGCATGAAATGATGAATATATATATGTCAGAATGACAAGGTATGTTATATACAAAGGTTATTTATATGCTTGCACCTAATCCTTGCATAAACAATTCATCTAACAAATTTAAATTGACACACTCAATACGATGATGTAGTAGGATGTGTTTAAATACTGATCGTGAATTATTATTGAGTTAAGTACTTTGAATTGGCCCTTAGACTTACTAAGAATTTCTCATTTTATGTGCTTATTAATTTGTACTATGAAACTACTTTGAATCTTAACATGCTTTGATAATAATAATATTGATAGTGAGAAAGTAAGCTTATGGTGAATAATTAGATGTAATAATGTAAAAAGTAAATGTAATAGTATAGTAATTATAGTAATTAAAATAGTAAATGTAAAAGCATGGCAATGTAGCTAGATTAGTTAGCAGTTGATGAGCTAGATAGTTAGTAATTGTCTTTTGTTAGAGTGAGTTTAATTTATGTATTGAAATAGTAATTTTGGTGTTTAGGAAATTGTAGTGAGTGCTAGTTTGGTGAGGAAGCAATGTTGATAGAATGCATAAGGATGACTAAATAGAGTAAAGAGGAATAAAATGACTCAGTATTGGTCCAATCTTCAAGAGGACTTGTAACCAATAAGATATGGATGCAAGCACATGATACACATTTGGCACATAAAATAAATTGTTTATTCCATAAGTTGTGTATAGTATGTGTTGAATGATGGATACTATCAATACAAGTGGCCCCTTCTCCATCATGTAGACTTCAAAGCTACCTTTGGGGCATATCTTTTCTAATTTCCAATGGTTAGATCCGATATAGTGTGGTAGATAAGTGTACATTTTCTTATTTGACTAAGGGTGCTCATGTGATGAGTACTAAATCTGAATTCTCTAGATACGTGTGTTTAATAAATTAAGATATACTACACTTCCACACCATATAGTAATTGTCACATTAATATATATTGTAATGATTAATGAATGTGTGTACATTGGTAATGAGGATAATAAGTAATTCTGATCCCCTTCCCTTACATGCTAGAATCACGACCTAGTCCATATGATACAACCGACAAACCTTAATAGAATATTAGTATCAGAGGCTTGTTAGGAAATGAATTACCTCACTAATTTATGAGTGTTGTATCTTGAACTTTCTCTTTTGACTCGTGATGCTAACTTGAACTAGACTATCATCCAATCTATTTGAAAACCACCTGTGATTAAAATGTTACAACCGAATGACACTATCCACATGAGTTTTGAACTCCTATTAAATGATAACCTTGTTTTACAATATGTAATTTCTTATGCGACTTCATAAGCTACAAAAAAAATATTTGTTGTGTTTTTACTAGTAAAATTTAGGGCATGACACATGATCCACGATAAATTGAACAATACTAGATACTAAATTAGTATGTATATCATTGTGCACATAAATGACAAAAATATATATCAAAATACATGTATCCATAGAAAATTTTTTACACAAATATATATCAAAGATCATGTATCCATAGACAAAGTACTCAAATATATATCAAAATACATAGATCCATATACAAAATGTCGCTGATCATGCCATCAGAATGTGTATAATATCAATGTTTCTATATACAATGTGGCATATGCCATCTCAAAATGTCTCATGATGCATCCTACAACAACTATACTATCCTAGGGTGCTGGTGGATGATCAAAATGTAGCCTCTTTGCTACACTAGGTGGATCAGATGCCTCCTACATAAACAAAAAAGGAAAACCCAAAGTTAGTCTACTAAATTTATATGATTCTACGTATCTATCATTGAATTACTCAAATGCATAATGATATTTTTTGTAATAGAGATTAATACTATCAAATTTTCATAATAAATACCTCTCTCATCGACCTCCTGCGCCGGTCAGGAGTCCTCTCGTATGCCCTCGGCAATGCTAGTACCTCTCTGATTGTGGGCTATATATGTTCAAATACCTTTTTCAGATGAATCTACAATTTAAACTATAACATTATAATTCATATCATGCTAAATTTATAACATATTTAATCATGAATTCGAACTACAACTTACTATTGTAGGTTTCTCCTCAGGAGTGAGTGGTCGCGTCATCAAATCTACATAACTCTCCCATCGGACATCCTGTGCACTAAGAGTCTCCTACGAGATACAAAATAGTAGTTGTTAATATCACAGAAATCAGTTTTGAATTTATTTATGAAGATAACGATAATAAAAAATAAATGATACTTATACATACAATGGGGCTCTCAGTGCGAATGGAAATCCCTGATGGTCTACGACGTGGAATCTGTATAGGCTCATCACCAGTAGCGATACCCTATATACAATAAAGAATGTAATTAAATGGGATTACCACAAAAAATTTACAAGAATGCATCGATATTTAATCAAATGGAAAGCGCCTAATTACCTTTCCTTTGTCAGTGCGTGCTGGCTCACCCTTCGCACTTTGTCCCTTTGGGACAGGTGCTACCTACAAGATAAAAGAAAGACTAGCAACCATATATGCTACAATATCAAATAGAAAAAAAAATGTGAACACAACATAATGTACTATAGATGTCTCAAGGCGAAATGAAATGGCCGAGAGCGTGGCATCATCAATCTATCTAAGCTCCTCCTTGGTCATCAACTAAACATGAATGAAGATCACATACATATAAAAGTCAATATGGCTTAAAAATTAAAATTACTCTATTATAAAAATTAACTTTAAATCACATATGTCATAACAAAAAAATATATACACGTACCGACACTGAAGGAGTCCCTGCCTCTGCATTCCCCTCCTCTCTCACATCAGGGTCTGTAGCCTCTACGTGTGTGTATGGTGTATCCTTGTCTAATACAAAATGATACTCAGGAAGATCACCTATGGGACCCAGGAAAACATTCTTGCACATAATGCAAGTGTAAGGCACACAAACATGTGATGATCTAGTTGATGATGAATTGGCACCAACATCATCAACACGAGGAGGCAGGATTGACCTAGCCTGAGATATCATTAGGCTACTCAGCCTATGAATGGCTTTGATAGTTTGAGAGCTAGCGTCTATCATAATATCTGGATGCTACACTCAAGGAGGGGAGATATCAGTGGGGGGGACAAAAGTGTCAGCTTTCCTCTGCTAAGAAGAGTGTCTATCCTGAGGAGCTCCTAGTCCTAAGCCCATGTTGGGCTTCATGCTCCAATAGTTCACTTTAAGTTTCAACACAAATTTAGCATATAATTTTCTAAGGAAATAAAATGGTATATCTAAATTTCCATATGGAGGGATATCAAAGACCATCCACCAACGATCCCAAAAGTTTGCACATATGGCATCATTTGTGCACCATTTAATCGATAGTTTGGATTTTTTTGGGTCAACTGGTAAACCCATTTTTGGGTTCGCAAAAAGGCTGGCCAAATTGTCTTTGCCTATGTTGAGGGCCGCAACCTCATCATAATCCAAACCATCATTAAACATCTCATGCATTTGATCACACCAACGAAGAGCAACATTTTGTTGGTTTGTAAGGGTTTCAATGTTATCCACTATGGTGTTTAACATGGATAACATAGGAGCCAATGCGGGTACATTATTATATGTTCTATGCAAACCTCTCAACTCGGTGAGATTTTCATTTATCAAATCCTCAATTCGAGGAGGGTTTTGAGGGGGTAGAGGATCATTTGGTGGATGGTTTTGTGGGGGTACTAGATCATTTAGTGGGGGGTTACGAGGAATATTATTCCCTGCCTCAGTGTCATCATTCTGATCAGCCATTCCTATTAAATTGCAAAACATAATATATATTTTAAAAAAACCTTAATTTTAACATTTTTTTTCCAAAAAACCCTAGATTCAACTAAAACAAACAAAATCATGCTAAAATCTATTGAATTTAGATTTAAAATTAGTTTTTAAAAAAAAAACCCATACCTCAATATCCAATATCCGATTTTATAATTGATATCCGGTCGCGCATCGATACTGGCCCCCAAAATGTGAGAAATAAGGGCCCATGGGTCTATTCTTTTTTTTTAAATGTAATGCCGCAAGTATCGAATATTCGATATAATATCGGATATCCGATCGCCTGTTATATTTTATATATAAGATATATAACATATAGCTTTGAAATATTATACTACATTATATTTTATATTATATATATATTATATTACATTAATATATATTATAATATAAAATATTATATTATTATATTATATTATATTATTATAATGTATTATATTATATTATATTATTATAGTTTATAATATATTATACTTTTTTATTATTATATTATATTATATATATTATATTACATTAGAATATATTATAATATTAAATATTATATTATTATAATATAACACATTATAATATAATATTATTATTATAGTATAATATTATACGATTATAATATTATAATAATATTATTATTATATTATAGTATTATTATTATTATTATTATTTGGAAAAAGAGGGGTAAAAATTTATTCAATCACAAACAAGATACAAGGCAAAGGCCAAACGACCCAACATAGCACTACAAACTTTTGTCCTCTAGGAGCATCTGATCAATAATCTCATGGTACTTAGTGGGTAGCTCATCCCTACTATTAATATCCCATTTACCCTCATTCTTTGACGCCCACTTAGCCAGATAATCCGCCACTCTGTTCCATTCCTGAGGGATATGACGAAAGGCAACAGAGTCCAGTGACTAACAAAGACCCAAGATTTGTCTGGCTACAGAGGCAAGTTGCCAACTAACATCTTCCAACCTTTGGTTGTGCAACATATCCACAACAATCTGTGAGTCAGACTCACAGATGATCTTCCACCACCCTAACGAGAGGCCACACTCAATAGCAACCTTAATAGCCAGGGCCTCCATCAAATTATTAGAATGTTGACCCTTATAAATAGAGAAAAGAAACACTGCACCACCATCATTGCCTCTACCAATAGCCCCAATACAGGCATGTCCAGGATTCCCCCGAGAAGACCCATTTGTATTGATCTTCAAGAAACCTATTGGGGGAGGGGACCATCTCCCATCTCTACACACCCGCTGCTTACCATGGCTTGGTCATTTGCCGAGACTGCCTCCCCACCAGCTATCATTCAGGTGCAAATTCCTCACAATACCTTGATCCCCAAAATCAATTTTAACTGACATATCACACTTTGCATATATCGTTTCCTAGAGCCTATTAAGAATCAACTTCCACAATTGGGAGTTGCCAGTTTTGACATCACAAAAAACTCTACGATTCCTTTCCAGCCAAAGATTCCATAGAATAAAGACTGGACCGACCAACCAGGCCACCTATAGGAAAGAAGTCTTCACTGGAGGTCGGCCCAAGCTTTCCCAGAAATCAATAAGAGAATTAGCATGAATACAACCATGACCCCAAGCCTCCCACCATCTATGCCATATCTCTCTCAAAAAGGGGCAGAGAAAAAACAAGTGGGAGATACACTCCTCATTGTGCAAACAAAGAACACAAATCGAGGGACCCTGAAAACCTTGTTTGCACAGATTCTCCCAAGTAAGGCATTTCCTCTGAGCCAACAACCATAAGAAAAAGTTACACTTGGGCCACGAATAGCTGCTCCAAACTTTCTTCCACTAGTGCACTTCAACCAAACCATGAAGGTTCTTGTCTAGAATAGCATATCCTTGAGCCACTATAAATTTAACCCTTGGACTTGGACTCCAAGCTAGGTTGTCCCTCCCACTGAGTGAGCTACACAACTTGTCCTCTAGAACATGAGAAAGGAGAGCCCGATCCTCAATAGATCCACCCATCGGCCACTCTTGAGGATCCTTCCAACAAGTTATCTCAACATTTCCCAGGCACTTAACAGTCTTAAAATGCTCCACCTTAAGCCAACCAACATCAACAAAAGTTTGGGAGAGAGGAAGAAGTTGGGGAAAGTTGGAAAGAATAGGAGGATGGCCATCCCATGAGTCTTGCCAAAATAGAGTATCTGAACCACTGTTACAAATCCAGAAAAGCCCCTCCTTAACAAGTTGAGCTCCCCTCTTAAGAGTATTCCAAATACAGGAGGCTTTCCCCATCAAAGTAATTCATGGTACCTCAGAGCAATCTGCACCAAGAAGGTACTTATGGGAAAGAATCTTGGCCCACTCTTGATCTTGACTATTACACCAACGCCAGTATAATTTGACAGCCAATACAATGACAACAAGAGTCATCGACCGAAGCCTAAGCCTACTCGCATGCTTTGGCCTACACACATACTCCCACTTGACCAGACTCCACTTGGAGGAAAGCATATTATCGAACTAGAGGAATTGCCGAGAAACAACATCAAAGTCTCTCACAAAACTAGATGGAGGAACCTAGACACAACACCAGTAAATGGGAAGGGACTGCACTACAGTCTTAAGCAGAACCAATCTCCCAACAGAATATAACCATCTATATGTCCAATGACTAACCTTACTTCTAAATTCATCCAAAATCCCCTGCCAATAATCCTTCCATTGAGCACCCAAGGACAAAGGGATCCCAAGATACATCAGGGGGAGCGAGCCAATCTGGAATCTACGAATTCTAGCAATCCTGTTCTGAATAATCTGAGGAGTGTTAAAGAAATAAATAGAAGACTTATCCTCATTAATTTTTTGACCTGAGGTTTTCAAATAGATATCCAAAGCTTTCCTGAAATTAACTACCTCACTAATTCTAGCCATGCCCATAAGTCCAATATCATCCACAAATTGAAGATGAGAGTATGAAGGAAGGTTATTATTCCAACTCCATCCTTGGATAATTCCCTACTGAACCTGAGCTTTTAAAAAATTTCCAAGCCCTTCTGCCATAATAATGAATAAGTAGGGAGGTAAAGGGTCACCTTACCGAAGTCCCTGAGAGGCACCAAACAACTCAGAAGGTTCTCCATTAATGAGTATAGAGAAAGAGGCTGAGGTCACACAGCTAAGGACCCATGCCACCCATTCCACTACAAACCCAAAAGTCAAAAGAATTTTTTGTAAGAATTCCCAACTCACCCGATCATAAGCCTTGGCCATGTCCAATTTTATAAACATAGTTTTCTCCTTAGAATTAGCCATAGAATGGACAGCCTCTATTGCTATCACAACTCCATTGAAAATTTGTCTTCCATCTACAAAGCCACCTTGTTCTGCAGAAATCAAAGAGCCAAGGAATGGCTTGAGCCTTTCTGTAATTAGCTTGGCGATGATCTTATAGACCACATTACATAATGCTATGGGCCTAAAATGATCCAACCTATCAGCTCCTTCCTTCTTAGGTATGAGAGCCAAGAAGGTTGAATTCAAAGACTTCAACATTTGTTTATTCCTGTATGATTCTTGGACCACATCTAGAAGATCATACTTTATTATCTCCCATAACTCTTGGAAAAATTCAATCAGAAAACCATCTAGACTAGGGGCCTTACCTTTCTTCATATTAAACACAATTCTCTCCAATTCAAGAAGCAAGATAGGATTTAGTAGGGCTTCGTTCATATCTACAGAAACAAGATGAGGGATACACTCCAAGATGTCCCACTCCTCAGGCCCAGCTCTAGGCTCCTCCCTAGAAAAGAGATCAGAGAAGTACTTGACTGCCTCCCTAGAGATAGCTTCACGAGAAAAGATCTAGGATCCATCTGGTAAGACAAGAGAGGATAGAGAATTCCCATGTCGTCGTGCCTTAATGGAGTTGTGGAAAAAAGCAGTGTTCCTATCCCCCTTCTGAAGCCAATCAATATGAGATTTTTACTTCTAAAAAATCTCCTCTCGAAGCTCCCATTCTTCCAGCTCCTTGAGGGAAAGAACCTCAGCTTCACTCCTCTCAAAACTCAACCCAAGGTCTCGAATATAGCAGGTAATGTTATCTAGCTTGGTCTGGGCAGCATTCTTCCGAACATGTAGATAACTGAAACACTGTTTGTTCCATCCCTTAAGCTTGTACTTCACATGTTGAAGTCTCTTGCTGAAAGTATACATGGTCGTACCATGATCAGGCATCCCCTCATACCACCAATCGACCAGTAGATTAGGTAAAGAAAAGTCTCTTAGCCACATCAACTAAAATTTGAAAGAGGGATTCTTGGTGACCTTGTATGGAGTGATGGAAAGCTTAACAGGCTAGTGATCTGATCCCCTCCAGTCAAGAATTTCAGAGCTGGTAAACCACCTGTTGTCCATCCAGTAGCAAGAAACCAAAAATCTATCAAGCCTTTATGAGATAGCCTCACCACCACATCTCCGATTATTCCAAGTAAAGACTCCATTATTCGGTTTCACATCAATGAGAAATAAAGAGCCAATCATTTCTCTGAGTAGATTAGATGATTAATCCAGTCTAGCAAGCCCGCCTCTTTTTTCCTCTAGGCTAATGACCGCATTGAAATATCCTGCCATAATCCATGGAAGAAAAGGTTCCAGGGAGTGAATGAATCTAATATGGGCCCATAATTGAACTTTACCTGCAAAGTCCGTTGGAGCATAAATGTTGGACAAGAAACACCTTTCACCATTCTTAAAGCTAGTGGCAATCAAAGAAATGGATGACCGATTGGATAACCACCATAATGGGAAGACTTTCCTTGGGTCCTAGAAGCAAACCACCACTCCAAAACTATTCAAAGCACCCACCCCCTTCCAAGCGCCATGAGGCCAGATATACGCTGCACACTTAGCCAAACCATCCAAATAAAGTTTAGTTTCCTGAATAAAAACCATATCAAGAGACTGAGATTCAATTAATCTACAAACAACCTTTTGCCTGGGGATGTTTTTCAACCCCCTTACATTCCATGATATCACAATCATTAATGGGGGTGAGAGAAATGTGAATCAATGGGACGCACTGAGACTCCACCAAATTTTCACCCATTATCTTCACTTTCTCCTTATTAGTCTTCCTACCACTTTTTATCGATTTATCTAAGGGCTCCTTTTTGAAGGACTTCTGATGGATGCCTAAAGCAAGAGGAGCCTTATTGCTTTTACCAGAGCTAGATGCTCCCTTAGGTGAATGGGAGTCATTGGACACCCCTGCTGGTCTTTGTGATCCCTGTGCTCCACAAAGATCCCCAATATTCTGAGCAAGAGGAGGCACATCCATATCCAATTGCTCGCCCCGTAGGTCACCTATATTAAGATTCTGACCCTCTCTCAGCATTTCATCTTCATGAATCTCTTGTTGAATATTGGCCTCAAAAGAGAGCTCAACTAGGATACCTTCCTCTTGGGCCATGCTACCAAGAGTGTCAAACTTGTTAAAGGTGTCATCCATCCACCTGTCCATCCAGGCTCTCTTCTTACCTTTGCCCTTGTTGCGATATTTAACCTAGGTAAATCCCTCACTGTCAACAGGTCCATTGGAAGCTTTAGCCTTTCCCTTGTCCTCTTTAGGGGGAGCTGGGGTATCCAAGGAAGGATTCTTATATTTGGGACAATGATGTAGTAGGTGACCATACTCATGGAAGATTCTGCATCTAAATGGGAGAGTCTCGTAATCCAACTACTGAATCCAAGAAACTAAGCCCATACAAATCTCCATAGAATCTAGTAGGGGGTTATTCAAATCAACTTCAACACAAATATGAGCAAAAGAAATTACCTTACGATCTTGCGTCTGAGTAGCCGATCCCACAGGTTTTCCAAGAAGCATCGAAATTGAATGAAGAATATCCTCCCTCCAGAATTTTAGAGGAAGTCTCAGTAGGTGAACCCAGACTAGAATATGAGAGGGGATTTCCTCAGTAGAATTAAAGCTTGTGTGCCAGGTCTTGATGAATAACCCCACCTGGTTAAAGAAATAAGGGCCACCTTCAAACGCCTTATTCCTATCTGACATGCAAGAGAATATAACCAAAAAATAATTATTAGCTACTATCAGAATCTCCATATCTCCTTTTGGATTCCACACCCTATAGGCCCAGGAATCCAACACTGGTAATGAAAGACGAAGGCCCAAAAATTTGCATATAAGAGCATGATTACTTCAGTACTCGACATCCTCTGAAACCTATTCAGGTTGAATGACAAGAATAGGGTGAACCTTAGCTTTCTGTAAACATCCATGAACTTTTTGAAGTCAAAGATTTCCATTCAAAGAGGGCTCTCCTTCCATTGATTGGGAATTGCCCTTCAAACCCTTACTATTGTCATGCACCCTCGAACCTAGCTCACCCATTACCAAATCATCACTAGAAGGCTGAGAAAAGGCGACCCTAAGATCCCCCATAAACCCCATGCTCGGACTTGGCAAATCAGCAAGGGGAAGAAGGGACAAAGCACCTCAATCTGCAACAGCCATGGGCAGCCACTCACAACGCCACAGAAATCCCTGACTCCCAGCAGCAGACCCAATCCCATGGTCAAGAATAGCCCAAACTCCCCACATGCTAGCAAAGTCCCCTCAACCACCACACCCAAGTAGAACCCACACTCAGCGACAAAGGGAGCAAAGAGAACCAGGTTGGGCTAGGGCACACAAGCCCTAGCAGACCAAACCAGAACATCCGTCGCAGCCATTCTTAGATATTATAGTTTAGTATAATTATTATTATAATAATATTATATTATATATTTAATAACAATATTATATTATAATGTATTATACTATTATAATGTAATGTTTTTATATTATTATAATAATGTCATGAATATCATATATCTGATATTAAATCGGATATTAGATAATATCGGATATCCGATGTTAGATCGAATATCCGATATTAGATTAGATATTCGATGTTAAATCGGATATCCAATATTAGATCGGATATCCGATAAGGCTCGACCTTTCCTTCTAGACTTGGTACCTAGATAGGTGGAAAAAAGTCAAAGCAAATTTTGAAGCACTTTTAGAGGTGTTCAAACTCTATTTTTTTCACATCGCCACTTTTTGGCACACCATGATCTTGCACATACCCACTTGGTTAAACCCAATCTTCTTGCAACCCCATTTGCAAAACCTTCACTCAAAAAACTACACAGTTGAATCCTAATAATAATATCACAATTTGGCTTGTTGTGGAAAATATCTTGATCTACTTATCAATTGATGAGTTTAAGTGGCTTTCTAATGGATGGTTCGTAAGGCACAACACTTGGTGAGGGTTTTGCAAGAAAAGTGGGTTTAACCATGGGAGAAACTCTGTAGTTAAGCACACTCAAGCTATATTAGCACTCAGATAGGTGACCTACCAAGAAGTCTTAATGCTTCACCTTAGTGAGTATTACCTAGGTCCAATGATTATTAAATGTTCCATTCATTCTCATGAAAGTTGGATTCTGTGAACCACTACTCATAAAACATGAATAAATGAGTTTGACTCAAAAAAAGTACAAAAATTAATCCTCTTAACAATAACACAATTTGACTTGCTATCTCCTACTTATTAATCCTTCACAATGTTAACCTTATAATTCAACACATTTTCTCTCAACCATAGTGTATGGCTATAGAATAAAAGTTTAAGTTTAGCAAGGCAAAACTAATAAACTTTATATATTTAATGATGAAAGATCAACCCCGCTTCCTTATGGCGTCGGCTATCTAGGCCCACCATTTCGGATGGATGGATGACCATGCCCTATGGTTGATGCACAAGCCTTCCTATCCCCCATTTTCTACGACATCATTTTCTGCCACCAGTTGTCTTTTCAATCCCTAGATGTTGCCCTCAAGCCTACAACCTGCCCTTGGGTATCCAAAACTAACTGGATATCTATGACTTTGGCAAGTTTGTATATCACATTTGGAACAGGATGCATTGCCCTTCATTAGCAAATCAAAATTTCCATTTTTTTTTGCCATAACAGAAGTTCGAGCAAACTTCATTAACAAATTTTTCAATTTTATGCCAACAGAAGTTCGAGTTCAAGCCAGGTGGAAAGGGTATGCATTTTCATCTATTATGAAGTATTTATCACTATTTAAATAGATAAAATATATTTTAAATACAACAGATTAAATAAATTTCAAATTGTATAAATAGCAATAATTTTTTTAAGATTGGGAATAGAAAAAAATGAGGGTACATATGAAGTCTTGTAGATATCAATATATAAAATATTTTTTCTGATATGAATTGTATATACGAAAAATATATTATATATGGATATATTCTTCTTCAGAATAGAATTTTAAAAATCTAACTAAGCCTTGCCAATCTAAAAGATATTTCTGATTTCTTATTTTCTCTTCTTGGGTAAACAAGCCCAACCATTCCAAGCCAAGCATTAAGAAAACATAAATTTTTTATTTCTAAAAGCAAATTCATTGCCCAAATGACCTAAAATTAAGTGTTTGGAGGCAAATGGTGATTAATGCAATCATGTTTTAAAAATAATTTATTACAATGTTAAATCTGATTGTTGAGATGTTAAAGTAGTGTTTTGGGAATTGAATTGTGAAATTGCATAAATGGCCAAAATATTGAGAGTAACAAATATGTGAAATTGTTGTTTTCTAAAATGTGATACAGTTAAATTTGTATAATCTTGTCTAAGGATGAATTATTATGATTTTCATAAAAAATCTTTTGGTACCTATAGAATATTTTTTTAAATATAAAGAATAAATATCTATTACATAAAGAATGTTGGTTGACATATACACATTTGTATCTAGAAAATGCATCATTAGAATCTTCATAATATTAGAAGATTATTAAAAATCATTTAGATTCTACTTTAATAGTTTTGTAAAAAGTATTTAAGGTAGCAACCAATTGCGTATTATATCCTTAAAGTTATGTGTAGTTGATTAGAACTTTAGACTTATCAGTGGTAAAGTTTGGCCAAACACCAAAACACCAAAGGCCGTTGTTGGTGATGGACCTTATATGACAATAATAATTAACACATAACTTTAAGGATATGAAAAACTCTTGTAAATGGAATTTGAATTTATATTCTAGATCCACTTGTAATATAATTTTGAGCAATCCTTACATTAATGAAATAACGACATTCTATTTTGTTTAAGATATAATTCTATTTATATGATTTTGATATTACATTTTTCAATTGAGAATATATATAATGATCCCTATGTAGCTCTAACATATTTAAACAAGATTGGACACTAGCCATCTTAATTATCTTAAGAATGGATACAAATTTCAAATGGCAATCACTCATCCCAAACTACCTATGCAAGATGTTCCTAATGAAAGAAATAATTTTTCAAGTGTACAACTTGACTAGACTCCTATTGGAGATCAAAATTGTTTCATGGACTTATGTGCTACTATCCCTCTCAATAGACTTCTTGACTTTGTCAAGGGAGAAGGTTTACTAGATGGTACATAAACAACATTCATAAGAAAAGATCATAAATAGACAAACTTGATGTATTCAAGGTTTGTATAGACTTAATAAAATAATTAATATTGCAACATTTCATATTTTCTAAATCTATTATAGAAATTAATAAAAATATATTTTTACATGTATAAATAGATATCATTGTGCTTTTGGACCTGAGGATAATAGGAAGCAACTCGAAAAAGAAATGCAAAGAAAGCCAAGGTTTATTAAAAAAAGGGGTTGTAAAATCCACTTTTGTGTTAGGGTTATGTATAGAAGACCAAATATTTTCATCATTAAATACAATGATTTTAGTCATCAAGATGCTAATGGTGAATTTTGTCATGGAAAGGATGACCCTTCTGGTGATCTAAGGAGCATGGTTGCTCCAAGACTATCAAATGAATATAAATAATATATTAAAGCCCTATTATTGATGGGAGTGGGGATTAACACCATATGCAAACAAAAATATTTGGATCCTAGTCTATCAAATTTGATGAATAAGAGGGATACCTATTTGCCAAGAAAAGATGTTTTAAATGCATGGAAAAGAGTGCATTCTCTTTGATCACAAAAAAATGAAGATGACGTGAAAAGTGTAATTTTGTGGCATGTAGAGGAGAAAGACAACTTCTTCTACTATAAAACACTAATAGGTAGAGAAGATATTCCATTTATCATAGGAATTCAAACACCGTGGATGTGAGAGATGATAGTGAAGTATTCACATAACTCAATCATTGCAATGCATTCCACATTCTCAACAAATAAGTATGCTATAAGTAGAAAAATGCAACTATATTTATAGAGTTTAGATTGGTTGCTCTATATTCTATTCAACATCTTAATTTACTATTTATTTTTTCTTGTGTAGTATGAGTTATATTCATTACTTGTGTTTGATGAACAAGAGGCTAGTGTACCTATTGCACAGGCCATATCCTCAAGAAATAAAGTAGAGGACATAAATGGATGGATAGTGGGAGTCTACAAAAGAGGAAAACAATGTAAAGAAGATTGGCAAGTGACTGCATTTATGACAGATGATGCTACTGTAGAGATTGAAGCAACTCGAATTTATTACTCTTCAATTATATTTATGAATTCATATTGAGCATATAAGTTTAAAACTATATCTTTCATAATTTTAAGCTTATAAAATTATAGTTTAATAATTGATTTTTTGAGAGTTGTGCTTATTAATGTTTGTAATGTAACTTGTAGGTTATCCTTCAAATGTCGAGTACTTTTATGCATTTGGCATGTATGCAGGGCATAGTTGAAAAATGTATATAGGTGAGTCAATTTTTACTTAAAATATATGAAAATGTATAGTATTCGTTATCAAAGCTTGATATTATGTTTTATATTATAGGTTTGTAAGCAATAAGGATGTTGGAACAAATATGTTCACTAGACTAGGTGAGATAATGTATGCAATGAGTGAAAATGAAGATGTTGCTACTCACCTAATTAAAAGTTTTATGGAGGAATTTAAAGAACATAAGCAATTTATTAATTACTTTCAAAAGACTTGATGTCATAAAGAGAGACATATTACTTTCAATCTTTTTGCAGGTGTTCACGACACCTATATGGAGGATCATGTTGTCATTTGATAATATTCTTCTTTGCATATATTATAATGTGAAATTATGTAAATGACATTTTTTTACTCTCTATGTATGGGCAAGGAATGAAGGTTTTCTTATTGGTTCTTTCCTCCAGGAGCCCTTGAACTAGCTATTTTATTTATATAAGATATTTTTTTAATAAAATAGAATTTGGGATATTATTATTATTATTATTTATTTTTATTTTTATTGGTAAATGACCAAGGCCTTGATAAGTTTAATTAAATAAAAGAAAGATTACAATAGCGTTACTCCGTTCAAACGAGCATTGGTAGGAAAGAACGGAGAAGAAAAACTCTAGTCTTGCTCGAGACTTACGTCCTATATTATTACATTTGCATAGGGGCATACCCTAGATCTTATAAATTACAAAAAAAATACACATGGCATTCCCATGAAAAAGTTATTTAGCTAGAGAGTCCTTCCATCTTGTAAAATAATTAGGTCAATTGCCTAATTTTATCTTTATACCTATCTAAAAACCATCTATCTCCACACTAAACTAAATTGTTAGTTGGGTTAGTTAATCCAATTCATGAAATTAAATGAGGAAAAAACCATTAATACCATTTGATTGCATTACCTGATCTTGTAATGGGCAATATTAAACACTAAACTCCTAGTAGCCAAATGGCATATTGGTATCCTATTATCCTAATACTGTTACAATATGGAAATTTAAAATAAACAAACTTAAGGAATTAGCTGAAATCGTCAAATAAGCTAAGGAATGAAACCACTAATTCCTATATAGACTGATGCTCGGGTGATAAATCCTTCATTACAAAAATTTGAAATAGCAATTTCCTATTTTAACATACATAGCTTAATGAAGAAACAATGGATATGTCAGATCCTCAAATCTAAACCGATACTACTGAAATCAAATTCCAATCACTTTGTATGCTTTCTATCCATACACTCAAGATCTACAGACTTAAATAATAAAGACCATCAACGCTTGAAATAAAGAAATTTTAACTCTGATGTCCCCTGTTCCAAGTTGTAAATTGAAATTGCAAGTGAGGAATCTGGTAAGTAGCCCTAAACCAAATTGTTCAAGATTCAAAATTAAAAACTAAATACCATAGGAAAGGCCATAAACTGGCAATAATTACGGACTACACACCAAAAATATGCCTCCAGCCAGCCACATGAGTAAACATGCTTCAAAGTCAAAAACCTTCAAATTGACTATATAATACTCTTCAAACCCTATCTAAAATTCTTAAACTCTTCCCAATTGTTTGATAATATGTTGCTACATGCTTATGAGCTTTACTGCAGAATGTTATTAAAACCACCAATCTAGAAAAGCAGAGAACCTACTCTGAATTCTAATCTCATGCATTAAAGAAATGAAACTAGGTTCTCTGTATCCACCTTCAAACATATTAATCTAGGGTCATCCCAAGTTTAGGTGAAAAAAATAAAAATTTAAGCATCACCTATTAATAACCAGACCAAATCATATTCTATCATCAACCCATATAGATTAAGGCTCTAATGAAAGATAATTTCAAAATCTTTGGCCATAAAACTTAATCCATCTACTTCATTTTCTGAGGAACAAATTTACTCTAATTTTAATCTAAATATTTGCCGAAATAAATGAAACAGGTCCCTTAAAAACACCCAGCAGATATTTAAAATATGTTTGATATATTAACATTATAAAAGTCTGAGTCTATACTATCAGAAATTTCACTACACCCTTGTACTATGCTATATACCAGACCATTAAACACCTAGAGACCTACTTTATCCTAACCTATGTAAATGGATACATATCAACTATATCTAGTTACTAGATACAAAAAGTAACCATAGCCCTCGCCTATTCTTTCATGGTGACCATAATCACCTCTGAGACTTTATCTGTATCGTCCATGACAATGTTGGGAGGAAATTCAAACTGCATTCTAGCTCTACTTGACTTTTTCAAGTTGAGGATGCTGAATCCCAAAGCATTGAGATCATTGAAATCCACACCCGACTGCACGTATGCCTTGAACATATTGATATAATTGACAACCCAGTCCGTGTTTACATCCACCCTCATCTTACGCTAGTGCAAGAGGAAGTAAATGTTGGCTTCCATACGTGGCCACTCCTTACAGAAGGCCAGATTGTCCCTAACCACAAGAGACTGACGATGGGGAATAGTCTGTAATTTCGTCGCACCCAAAGGAAGGCCCATGTATTTCTCCAGGAAAGGGATTCTAAATTTTTCATCAATGGTAAAGACTACTTTCTCTAAACCATGCCTCCACACAGGGTTGAAGATATCCAAGCAGAGCCTGACTATGTCTTCCCTGTCAATTTTAGCCCTAACCATGACACCTATGAAAGAGCCAACAATGGAGCTGTTGGTCCTCTAGGTTGCCTAATAGTTGAAAACATATTCCCCTATCGACCTACTAACATCAAATCGGGTCATATCATCTACAGATCTAAGGAGGCGACTCCACCTTTCCGGTTTTACTTTCCTTAGAAAGGCCATTGTCCTATTCTCTATCAAATGGTATACATAAACATTAGATTCCATCACTAATCAAGGCAGATAATCACTGTGAGAGAAAATCCTAGACCTTGCAACCCAAAAAACCCTCCAAATATTTCACTACCAGTCGCCAACTGTATCCCATCATATTCTAGCCGAGGCTTGTGTAGCCTGTAACTAATAATGAGTGCTTCAAATTGGCATAGATCTCATACTCTCATATTAACTAATGATGGCAGCTCACATGCTTCAGAGTCTTAACTCATTGTACTAAGGCAACATATGTAATATACCTCATTATCTGATTTGGCTACGAAAACTTCCCACAATCCTAAAGCGGATTAAATGTGCAAATATACATGATCTGAGTTGGCAAATAACATCAAACCTCAGTCTAGCTAGCCAATGGAAGGATGAATTTAGACTTTGTGTATGTACTGAAAAAGAGGGGGATGTAATATACAATTCGATATATAGTCTTATTCATTTATAAATGTATATTTACTCACCTTATATGCCATAAATTTAAAGTTCTTTTTATCGATATGTTTATTTAATTTTAAATTGTTTTTATTATTTCTAAATATCTATGTCTTTTTAACAAACTAGCAAATTATGCCTAATAGCTTGTCCTAACACTGCTATACTTTACAAAGCTTTGCACTAGAAATAGCTGTAAATTTATATAGTTTAATTTTATTTATTTGATTATTTATTTACTTATTAATTATTAATTAATAATTTTCCCCTTTTTATTTTTTATTTTTTATTTTATAATATTTTTATATTTTTTATATTATTATAATATTATTAAAACTATTGTAATTATTAATTTATTTAAAATTATTAATTCCTTATTATCTATTTATAGTTATTTTGTGTCTTATATCTATCTTAGCAAATTATGCCTAATGGCTGCTCTACTAGCATTATTACTACAAGGCGAATAAGTTAATCTAAATTGTATAACAAGATCGATTCTCCATCAGCACCTCTGTTGGCAAGCCCATTAGCAAGCGAGTTACCTTCTTGGTAAATGTGACCAATTTGGATTTCCTCAAAATTTTCCAATAGCATTAGGACTTCTTGGAGTTTTGAGTTCAAGACCTAGTTGGGTGTCTTTTTTTGTCTAATCGTGTTAAGGATGATCTGAGAATTACCTTCGATGAAGACTTTAGACAGTCCTAATTTATGGCAGAGACGTAAACCTCTCTCAAGAGCTTCTAATTCTGCAATGTTATTAGATGAGGGAGGAAGGGGGGGTGCTAACTTTTCCATCCAACGACCATTCTCATCATTAATAATGCATCTTATACCAACTACTCCTAGGTTACCTCTTATGACACCATCAAAGTTCAGTTTATGCCAACCTGTAGGGGGAGAGGCCCATCTACATGTAGCCCTTGCCTCCTTATTTCTGGCTAGATATACCAGAGGCAAATTGATGAGATTGGACCAATGTATTTTCATGAGTCCATCCCAAAGGGAGAACAAACCTTGTTCATATGAAGTTTTCCTGAGATTTGCATTAAGTACTTCCACTATTGATACTTCTAGTTTGAGAAGAAATCTATCTAACTCCAGCTCCTTATCTTTGAAAATGCAACGATTTCTTTCTTTCCACAATTCTCATACCACTATGGACAGACAAATGTTCCAGAGCTTGCTATAGACCCCATGGGCCAAATCCGTATGCCAAGAGCAAAGAAGCCCCTTAAGGGAATTCTGGAAAGGAGTAGACCATCCGAGTTGAGTCCTGAGCCATTCCTAACAAAATAGAGTGAAAGGACAGTTGAGGAATAGATGATCTACATCTTCACTACTTTGTTTACACAGGACACACCATTGGGGGCCGATTATGCCAAATCTCGATAATTTGTCCGCTGTCAGAACTCTATTTTGAAGGACAAGCCATAAGAAGAATCCAGCTTTAGGAAGACATGTTGTGTCCCAACACAACTTTAAAGGGATCTCCACCGAATTCCATTGATGTGAGTGGATGATGGCCTTATACCCTTGTTTCACACTGTAGATTCCATCCTTTGAACTAGCCCAGATAAGTCTATCCGAACTTTCAGATTGTTTAATGATTATGTTAGAAATAATCTTTTCAAAGGCTACAGCTAAATCCGGGTCAAGATCTGATCCATCCAAAGAGCGCCATCTCCATCGCATATCCCCATCTGACACCTCCTTAATCTTATAATCCTCTACCTTACTTCCCCACAAAGATGTCAGCCTAAGTTTAAGATTATCGATGATGGGGGAAGATTGAATTGGGAGGTGCCTATCCCAAGTGTCTTCCCAAAACAAGGCTTTATCACTTGCTGCCACATCTCAAGTTAGATATCTACTAATAATATTTTGGCATTTCATCATAAAATTCCAACACTTTGACCCTTTAGGCAGTCTTTTCATCTTGAACAATGATTTTAGATCTGTTGGATTCAAATATTTAAAATATAAAATCTTTTCCCATTTGTGATCAAATTCTTGTTATAATCTCCAAGCGAGTTTAGCTCCCAAAGCCTCATTTTGCCATTAAGGCTTCTTGATCCCTAATCCCCCACATTCTTTAGGTTTGCATAAATTATCCCATTTTATAAGGGCGAGTTTCTTGTCGTCTTCTTTATCTTTCCAAAGAAAATTCCTCAGTTTGGATTCAAATTTATTGGACATCCAATTAGAGAGAGGTAGACAAGCCATAGGGAAAATTGGAATGGCCGAACAGATTGATCTGATTTTAGTAATCTTCCCAGCCTTAGAGAGTCATTTGTTTCTCTAGTTTCCAATCTACTTATCCACCTTTTCAATCGTTTCCTACCAAACTTTCCTATATTTTGAGTTATTTTCAAGAGAAATACCCAAATACTTACATGGGAACACTCCCTTTTTGTATCCCATAATCCTACAAATCTGATTTTCCATCTCAGGGGAGGTGTTTAAGAAGAAAATCTTAGACTTTTCCTTGTTTACCTTCTGTCCAGAAGCCTCCATGTATGATTGTAAAATGCTTTTGAAGCCCAAAGCCTCTTGAATAGAGCTCTTGCTAGGAAGAATGGTATCATCTGCGTATTATTGATGGGTTATGTTAGGGAGATTTTTGGTAATAGAAATTTCGGAGATTTTTCATCTCAGATAAGCATCTGAGATTGCTCTACCAAAGGCTTCAACCATTAGAATGAAAAGAGATGAAGATAGGGTGTCTCCCTGTCTAATACCCCTAGAGATTTCGAAAAAACCTTCAGGCATCCCATTAACAAGAACATAAATCTTTGGAGTGGAGATAAATTTGAAGATAAGATTAACCCATTCACGTGAGAAGCCAAAAGCTTCTAGGATCTTGCAAAGAAAATGCCAATCAACCATATAGTATGCCTTCTGAATATCTAGCTTCATAAACATGCATGCTTCCTTATCTATGGAGGCCGAGTGAATGGTTTCTTGGATTATAAGAATGCCATCCAAGATAGATCTTCCTAGAACAAAACCTGTTTGTTCTTCTTAAATCAGTTTTGGCATGAGGGCCTTGAGCCTATTAGCCAAAACTTTTGAGAAAATTTTATAGATGGTATTGCACAAAGCTATAGGCCGAAAGTTGCCAGGATTTTTTGACCAATCCTTCTTAGGGATCAAGGTGAGGAAAGAATAGTTGATTTCTGCCAACAAGGAACCACCATTCTGTGATGCTTCAATTGCTCTCCATAAGTCTTCCCCAAAAATGTCCCAACTTTTTTGGAAGAAGAAGGCTTGAAAACCATCAGGCCTAGGAGATTTATCCGGGCTCATGCTAAAGACCACAGTCCAGACCTCATCCAAAGTTATTAGTCTATTCAGATTTTTGTTGTCTTCCGATGTAACCAGCTTTGGAATAAATTTAAGGATTTGGGACTGGGCCTCCCAATTTGATCCTTCATAGTTATTGAGTAAACTTTTAAAATGTGATACTAGCGTGTCTGCTATTTCTTGGGGATTCTCTATACGCACTCCCAATGGAGTTGTCATGCTAGTGATTTTCTTTAGTGAACGGTAATGAATAGTAGAATTGTGAAAAAACTTTGTGTTACGGTCTCCTTTGTCCAACCATTTCTCCCTGGATTTTTGTCTCCAGAAGATCTCTTCTTTTGAGAGGATAGCTTCCTATTTTGTAAGAAGCTCTTTTTCTAAATTATATTTCTCATAATTCATACCATATCTTCTAATTTCCTAATTCAAATTTTTAAGTTTTTCTTCAATTTCCAACTTTTCTTTGAAAATATTGTTGAAATGCTCTTTATTCCATCTTAAAATGTTTTCTTTCAGCAATTTGAGCTTTGAGATGAAAATAAACATTTTGGACCCTTCGAAGCTCGCTTGAATCCACCAAATCCTAATGAGTTCCAAAAATTTTGGATCTTGAAACCACATCTTTTTGCATTTGAAGGGATTTCTAAGGGGTTTAGATGGTTCAGATATCTCCATGCATACAGGGAAATGATCTGATCCTACATAAGACAGGATAGAGGATTGGAAATCCTTATTATAAGCAGTGAGATTACCTATTATAAAAAATCTATCAAGCCTTTCTGTAATATACACATTATCCTTTCTTTTGTTATTCCATGTAAATATACCATTAATTTATGGAATTTCTAGCAAACAGTGTTTATCAATCCATAATTTGAAATTTGTAGATGAGAGTGTAAGATGTTGAGAACCTCCTACCTTTTCATCCAAACTTAAAATGGTATTAAAATCACCTCCTAAAATAATCATACTATCTTTGTGCTCTAATAAAACTGTACCTAATTCATCCCAAACAAATTTTTTCCCCATTATACTATTAGGACCATACACATTGATAAGAATAAATTTTGTATCTGATTTTAGGCTTTGTACACTAACACACAGCCAATTACTGCTATTCACTAGATACTTCATATCTACTTTCTTCGAGTCCCAAATGATTCCTAAGCCACCAGATGTGCCTGTTGCCTCTAAAGAGACTGAATCCCAAGGACCTAATGACTTATTTAGTTTAGCGCCTTCTGACTTGTTTAATTTTGTTTCTTGAATTAAGATTATTTATGAATTAAAATTCTTTAGGTATTGTTTAATTAACCACTTTTTGCTAGGGGCATTTAGTCCCCTAGCATTCCAAGTTGTAATCCTCATGGTGCCTTGGGAAGGCACTTCCCCTTCCTCGTATTTAGAAGCTCATCAATTTTCCTCTGTTCCCTAGCTAGTCCTTCAGACTCTCGTAACTCCTTCAGTGATTTCCTACCCCTTTTACCTTTAGGCTTGTCAGAAATTGGAGAAATATGACCTTCCTGGTTTATATGTAATCCAAGTTCTTGTTGATATACTGTAAAATCTTGTGCTATTGGCAATATGCAATCCTCTATTCTTCCAAACTCTTCACTTTCTAGTTCTTTAAATATCTTATCCCCAAGGCCATCCTTCTCCAGATCCTCATGATCTAGTTCTGTCAAATTTCCCATGCTTGTCCTGTCCTTCTCTTGATTTTTTTTTGTCTTTGTCCCAATCTATTTGTCCTGCTTCAATAAACTATCCTCCATCTCAATCTTTAATATATCCCTATAGAGATCCTCAACCATGTAATTTTCTCCTCCCAATTTGATAATTTTTTGTACCAACTTCCTTTTTTGAGAGATAGTGCTACTGTCTATGTTGTCAAAATTAAAGACCTGTATGAGTTCCTTTGCTAACTGCTCAAATCTATTATCATTAACCTCTAACACTCTCACGTCTGGAGTAGAGTTAAGATCTCTGTTTAGGAAGTGTTGAAAATTTTTAACAATGGATCCTTCTGAAATTTTGTCCTTAGATTGTGCTTCTGACTGGTCCTCCATTGGGGTAAAAGGTGAGTGGGCTGCTCAACAGGTGTCTACTAGAATTTAGAAGCTCTTTTGAAGCCTTTTTTTTTGGAGTGGATAAATCTTCCTTAGGGCTTGTATCAATTTCCTGCTGCTGAAAAACTTGTTTTTCTGTCCTTGAAGATATTTCTTCCATCCTAGCCTTGGGTGAGGAAAAAAGAAGATCATTTTCTGCCTCATCTAGATCATTGATATCTATTAGATCTGAAACTCTTGACTGTAACTCTCCTTGATTGTCATTTCCTTTGCTGTTATTGGACTCCTTCAACTTCTCCTATGTTAAGGGATCCTTTTTAGTGCCTATTTCTGATTGATTCCTCCCTCTTCCCTCTCCGTTTCCCTTGCATCCTGCTTCGTGTTCTACAATAGCATTATATATCACTTTTTCTTGCTCTAGATTTTTACCTGTGGTCCTTGTAGAAGGTGAAGCACTTTCCTTTAGGGCATTATTTGCTTTATCACTAACTATTTGTTACTTTGGTGAGGACTCAAGTTTTCCAGTCCTATTTTTTCTTGCCTTCTTGCCGTGTTTGTCTGCAACCTTTTTCTTATTTTTGTTCAGCCTCCTTGAGGGTGTTCCATCCAAACTGATCTCCACATACTCTTTAGGATTATAAACTATTACAAATTTAAGTCTTCTTTTTCCTGGAGAAACCATATCTGTGGCTTCAAATTTTATCCTTTCTTTCTGATCATCCTGGATTTGAAATTCTGTTGGGGAGATCTGCTCTTCCAACACTCTAAGTCTTTTGTTTTTCATTGCTCTCAACCAAGGAAATTTGCTTCTAAATCCTGAGGTAAGGGGGAGGATTTTGGGCATAATTTTATGAAGATCATCAAATCTTAATATATCCACTATCTTCCCTTTGTATATCTGAAAATTAATATCATATAGTGCCTTGTTGGTTTTAAATTGTTTCTTAAATTCAGTTGGATGATTTAAACTAACATTGATTAATACTTTGACATTATTGCAGCAGTAGAAAGAGGCATCAATACCTCTAACCTCTCCTATTGTAGACCCTATAGCTTTGATGATATCTTCATGACAAAGCTCTGGAGGGAGAGATGACAGAACAAACCAGGAGGGCAGAGAACATTCTACTTGTTCTATATTGAAATTATGAGACCAATCTATAAATTTGACACAATGACCGTTGAAAAACCATTCAGAAGCTAAGAGAAACTCTTTTTTGATGGACTCATCAGAACATTGTAAAAAAAGAGTATTATCTAAGAAAGAGGAGATACTTACCTGATCCTCAAAGTTCTCCTCTAGCCAGTCAAATAAAAGAGGGAGCTCTTTCTGTGGTCCATTCCATATAGCAAAGATACCTCTTTATAGACATTTATTCTAGGAGGCTTCGACTTCTTTGCTTGAAATTCTGACAACTTCATTCTCTATTTTGTGTAGGGTTGACCTAAGCGATAGGCTAGGGTTAAATAGTGGAGATCTGATATCGCTTCTACAATGCGGAGGGATGTAAGAGCCAGGAGAACCTGACCTAGTGGATATCCTTCCTACCTGAGGTGTAGCCGGGTGTAACGGATCCAGTGAGGAGGGCGAAGATTTGAAGATCTTCGAATGGGCATATCTGGTTAAATTGAAAATACGAATTTGGTTGTCTAATTGTTCTATGGTGAAGAAATGGTGATTTGGGTTCTTAATTACCTTTGTGAGGGTGAAAAGGATCGATGAAACAGGGTCCTGAATGGAGTTTTCTTTCTTTTGACCATCATGCCCTCTGATTTGTTGCTAGCTACGAGGCTCTTTTGCGCCATAATTGAGAACTTCAAACCTATTTTCAGTATTCACTGCAAACCGTTTGTCATGAGAGGTTTCGAATTCCTTCTGTTGCCCTTTTTGGGCATAGGTTGTTAAAGAATTTGACCAATTCATCCCCTGGCTGCTGGAGTATCCCTTCCATCTCTTTTGCAAAAATTTCCTTCGTGAGTTCTTCGCTGGGTGAAGAAAGTTCAGCATTTTCACATATAGCAGAGCAAATTTGGGATGGTTATTATAGTAATGGTTTACTCTACTTTTATTTATTTTGACATTAATTATATAATTTCAATTAAGTAGTGGTTTAGTCTATTTGCAAATTATAATTATAGCATTGAACTAATTTGCATACTTTTATTTATGATATGAAATTGTCATTTTAATAAAGTGAAAGAAAAGTGATTGAGGGTTGTATTTTGTAATATATTATATGATATTTTTAGAAATTCAAAATCACAAAAGAAAAATATTTTAATATCATATAATAAATTTTAATTAATATATCATAATAAAATATTTTTCTATTAATAGAATGTATTAGTTATAAAGTAAAAACTAACATTCCTTTTATAAATAAATGTAAAAAATATATATATAAATAATATAATATGTCAAAATAATTAGTTGGAAACAAAGTTCATCCAACTTACGATTTGAAGTATTTAAGACAATTTTTAGCATTATAAATGCTAAATAGTAGATACGGTTTGAAGTATTTAAGACAATTTTTAGCATTATAAATGTTAAATAGTAGAACATTTTTTTTTCACATTCAAATAGTACTGAATGACCAAACCAACCAATATAAATTAAGAATTAAAAAGATGATAAGATATTACAATAATATTTAGCTTCCGCAAATACAATAATAAAACAAAATTAATTAAAAGAATAATATTTCATATTCAATAATTTATTAACATCAATTTTGTTTTTCTTTAAAATGAAGTTAATATTTTTTTTTTCATTTTATAAAAATATTAATGTATTATCCAAAACAAATTCAATTGTAAAAAAGTTTTTATAAAAAAAATATATAAGAAAATAAATATTGAAGATAGCTATTAAATTATAATTAATTAAATTAAATTTTAAAAGTATATCACAAATTTTTTTTTTTTGATGAATAGTCCTTTTCAATTAATAAAATTTACTAAGATTACAATTTACAAAAAAGGGGTCGGGGGATACAGGATCACCCCGCGAATGAGTTCAAACGGTCGAAGCCGGAATAAACAACATGGCCTCAGCCAGAAACTATAAACTATTAATAAAAAAAAAACACTTTTAAGCTGCCAAGGTAGTACCAGCAGAGGGAGGAGGATCATCTTTATCAAGAAATCCCCACGCATCAGTGGGATTGTGAGGCAGACTGGGAACAGTCTAGCCATCAGCAGCATCAGCAGGGTCTGGGGTAGTCGCAGTCTCCGCATTCTTCTTGTCCGGCCGTGGAGGAGAAATTGCCAAGGCCAGCTTAGGAAACTTGCTAGAGTACGCCCGTCCAGGGGGAGGAGTCAGAGACCGGCCAGAAGCCCGCCCAAGGGGGGGAGCCAGGGACTAGCCAGAACCACCACGTGGTGGAGAAGTGGAGTGGCGCCTCCAACCCCCATGACCACCGCTGGGAGAGTGGTGGTGGGGACCCTGGGAGCGCGACGTGTGTGAATGGCGGCCAAAGGACTGGCGTCGGGAACAGCGACTACGAGACGAGGAGGCATCAACCGAGGCATCCGAAGGCACTCTGGCAATGGTGCAAGGAGCATTGCCCCAATGATTTAACAATTCTTGTAAGTGTGCAACCTCCAGGGAAACTTTATTAGCTTGCACCTGTATCTCCATAATGACATTGTTACAAATGCATGCCTTAGTGTACATTGCAATGTTAACATCCAAAAAACTATGAGTGAATAAAATAGCATTCCTATCTTTCCATAGAGAAAACAAAATTTCCATCCTGAAAGTATGCCAAATCTGGGAGAACTTCTGAGGAAATCTGGGGGAATCACCCAGTAGGATCATGTGCCATGAAAAAGGTTTGGGCCTAAAAGGCTTGAAAAAATCATGAATCCAGTGCCAATAATTCTGAGCACGCTTGCAAAACCAAAAAATATGCAAAAAGGACTCAGGCTGGCCACAAAAGGGGCATCTAGGATTAGGAAGCCCAATGTGCTTGAGCCGAGGCCCCAGGGGAAGACCTTGGAAGGCAAGGCACCAAGTAAAGTGTGCAATCTTAGGTTCTGTAATGGCACTCCAAATGGTGTTGAACCGTTTTCTCCATTAAGAAAGCGAAGAATGCAAATGCCATCGTTGATTAAGCATGTCCACCATCAGAAGGTGGGGCGAAAGCCATCTGTATCCCATATTGGGCTTATAATTGGTAAATGGAGTGGCAGGAAACCACTTCCAATCATACCACCAAGGACGAACAGACTGAATCCCCGCTTTATGAAGTGCACAGGGATGGAAGACAACAGAAGGTCATAAGTCTGGCGATCAGCACGAACAAGGTGGTATTGAACTTGCATATCCTCCCATGACCTGAAATTCATGGTGACTCTTGAAAAAATGTCCTTGGTAGTGCAGATGCCACGTTTAAAGAAACACAGAGCACTGGTACCTTGAGTCTTGGCAAGAGGAGTACCCTGGAAGGCAAACAAGGGAGACCACCAAATGTTATGCTGATTTAAGGACAACCCATTGCGAAACTCATCACTAGCCCAACGAAGCCAAGGTTTAACAGCTTCCCAGGCTTTTCAGATGCTCTTCATAACAAAAGAGCCCTGTATGACCAGTAGTTCACGCATAGTGAGAAGGGTTTGAAAACCAATCACCTTCCACGTTGGTCTATTAGCAGGGAAGCCTGAAGAGATGCAATGCCTAACAAGAATTTTCCAGGCTTCATCTCCAAAAATAGCTCTGATAATCCATTTAGCACAGAGGGCAAGGCCCTGCTTTTGAGTGGAAAGTAGGCCGAGACCCCCAGATTCCCTTGGGAGACAATAGAAATCCCAAGCAACTCTGTGAAAACCATGATGATCAGAACCAGAGGCCCAAAGCAAATCTCTGAGCAAACGTTCTAATTTGAGATAGGAAGCTTTGGAGGGAGCCCAACAAGAAGAATAATACACATGGGTTGCAGCCAAAATCTTAGAACAAATCTGGAATTTACCAGCAAGAGAAAGCGGCTTAGTGATCCAATAAGCAAGCTTTTTGTTAATCTTTGTAAGCACAGCATTCCAAAGTTCCACAAGGGAAGCCTGGAAAGCAAAGGTAATGCCAAGAAAGTGGAAGATTTCTCCATGAGTAACCCATTTCCATTGGAATTGTTTGAACCAAGGTGGAGCTGGCAAAAAAGACTGTCGGTAGCTGAGCATTTTATGCCATTGAATGGCAGAGCCAGAGGATTGACAAAAAGTGTCCAGACAAATTAAAGCATTTTTGATGTTTTCTTCGTCTTCAAGAAGAGTAAGAAAAGAATCATCAGCAAAATGCCCATTGACTAACTGGGAGGAAGAATCAGGCAAGGAAATGCCATGGACTAGTCCTGAAGACATAGAGTGAGCAAGTAAATAACCAAAACCTTCAGCAACAAGGACATAAAGCAATGGAGCTAGCGGACAACCTTGTTTGATGGAACGAAAAAGTCCAAAAGCTTTAGATTGCGAATTATTGATGGTGATGCAAGCATTAGCCTCACCAAAGAGCATCTCCACGGATTGAAGAAAATTGGGACCAAAACCCAGAGCCTGAAGCATAGCCAAAATGAAAGGCCATTCAATGCGATCATAGGCTTTAGCAAAATCTATCTTTAAAAAGATAGCCTGCTGCTTGGACTTACGAGCCCATTCCATACCTTCCCAGATAGCAATGATGTTGTCAAGAATATACCTAGATTTGATGAAGCTAGTTTGTTCAGGCCGCACAATAAGAGGAAGCATATGGCGAATTTTGAGAGAGAGCGCCTTAGCAATGATCTTATAAGACACATTCAGGAGGGTGATGGGCCTCTAGTTGCAAATGTCCTCAGGATCACCAACTTTAGGTATGAATTTAATATTGCCTTTATTTATGATCGCTCCTAAGCTTTTAGAATGGTATGCTTCAAGATAGACTTTGTGCAGATTAGGACCAATTTGCTCCCAAAGATGTTTGTAAAATTCACAGGGAAATCCATCACACCCAGGGGATTTGTCATCCACCATGGAGTAAACTGCCTCTTGAAGGTCTCGGAGGGAAAGAAGTTGCTTACAGAAAGCGCGTTGCTCAACTGCGAGGCAGTTTGGAGTAATAGTAATACACTTTCTGAGAGCCTCCTCCTAAGCAACCGAATGGCCCTGCGAAGCAAAGATGTTCTCGTAGTGAAGAACAAAAGCTTGCAGGATGTTAGGCAGACTGGAAAGAACATCAGTTCCCTATTTTATCTTTTTAATCCCAACATTGGTATGACAGGCTCGAAGAGCCTGGAAGAACTCCTTCGAGGCTTTGTCGCCAACCTCCAACTAGTGGAGACGGGCTTTGATTTGAGCTCCTCAGGTAGCATAGTTATCAGCAATTTGCTTTTCATGGCGAAGCTTGGCAAGATGAATTTGAAGATCCACATCAAAGGGGTTGAAGGTGAGAGCTTCAGAGGCTTTTTTGAGGGCAAGGGTGTTGGCTTCATAAGACCGTTTTCTAAAAATTGCCAGCTGATGCTCGTAGATGCACAAAAATCGAGCTATTCTGGTAATGGCGTCATTCCACCATTGAATCTAACCTCGATGGGAATGTGGACGTGGTTCTAAATTCCAGACATGTTGTATGTGGGAGATGGTGGAAGCATGCAACAACACAGACGTGTTGAGGAAGAATTGAGACTTGGCCACTTTGGCGACAACTGTTTGCCAAAAAATGCCAAAAAAAATGGGATAGTGGTCTGACAACGTCACATTTGTCAGGGGAATGACAGGTAGATCACGATCTTCAGAAAAGGAAAAAAAAGATTGCGCTGAGATCATAGCACGATCAAGATGTTTCAATATGTGGTCAGGACCGGCTTGAAAATTGGACCAAGTGTGCCAGGTCCCACTATCATGACGACGGCTAGTATTGGGATAAAAAAGGCCCAATTTATGACGCATGTAAAACTAGGCTTCTCTTTCCCCAGCTATCCAATAGAAAGGCAAAATGCCATCTTTGTTAGAGGCCACTTCAACCATATTGAAGTCCCCACACAGGACCCAAGTAGCTGGCGGCAAGTTGTCAGCAAGCCAAACCCACATTTGTGCCCTTTCCACAGCATCATTAGAAGCATAAACATTAATGACTCCAAAAGAATGATTGTTAATAGAAAGCAAAAGCCAAATAATATGGTGAGTGGGGTTAGAACCGTGCGAGATAATAGCAGAATGAAGGTGAGGTGACAGGAGAGTAACTACACCACCTCGGCCAGCTTCATGCTGAGAAGAAAACATGATGCTATCCTGCCAAATAACGTGGCATGCAACAGAAAGTATGAAACCAGAAATCTTAACTTCTTGCAAGCAAAGAAAATTTAAATTCCCAAGTCTATGACAGGTATCCCGAACATAGTACTTTCTGGGGAGGTCTGTAAGACCTCGAACATTCCAAGAGAGGAAGTTCATGAGAACTCTTCCATACCATCCTCGTCCTCCAGAGAGGAGCAACTATTCTGCAAAAATGTAGAAACCGGGTGGAAGTCAGATGGGAAATCCTCTGAACTTACAACCTGCCGTTTTACCCCTGATATCTCCGCACGTCCAGGAGGACTATGAGAACGCCTTGTTGCTGGTGGTACTATGGAAGAGACTGCAAGAGGAGAACGAGCCCCAACCAAGGGCGAGGCCCTGGCGGCCGCCTTAATCCCCTGCGAACTAGTAGGGTTTGAAACCTACGAAACCGAAACAAGTGTAATGGAAGCCGCTGGCGTCTCTACGCTAGTAGGCGCTGACACTTCGGTGGAAACAGGAGGAATCGCGATAACTGCCGCATAGGATGGCTTGGGGGCCAAAGGATTCAAGGCAGGCTTGCGCTTGCGCCCAACAGTAACCCATTCTTCTTTTTTTCCTTCGACTTGTTTGACAGGCGTCGCTTTAGGCTAGGGTTTGACCCTAGGTGTAGCCAAAGGGCAATCCCTGATCTTGTGTTTCGTAGACTGGCACCTATAACAGGTGTTAGGTAGGTTCAAGTAAAGCACCTTCTGTGAGAAGGTTTGAGCGCCAATCTAGATTTCCACAGAATCCTTGAGATCTTTAGAAAGATCAACTTCAATGCAAACATGCCGCTGAGGGCGAGCATTAAAAAATTTCTCTGGCTCCTTGGTAACAACTTTGCCAAGGGCTTGGGTAATAGACTCAATAAAAGGCCAGCAGGGCAAGGGTAGACCTTGGAATTCGACCCAAACAGGAACTCTAAGCTATCATCCGAGACAGAGAAGTCTCGGGACCATTCCTGAAAAACAAGCAGAGAGGAACGCATAGACCAAGGGCCGTTGGTAAAAACCGTGTCAGCTTGCGACGGGTTAGCAAAGCAAAATTAAAAAAAAACCTTTGGTAAGGTTTTGTACAGCGTCAAGGCGGACTCCAGCTTTTGTTGACCCATTCTCTGAGCATAGCTTTAGGGGGAGTCCTACCAACAAAATACCCTTTCAAGGTATGTTGTTCTAACCTCATCAAATTCTTGCAAAGGAAGGACAATATTAGGATGACCTTGTGGAATACCTTTGGGACAAACTTGCGCGGGCGTTTGTTCGGTGGCGGCGCCATGGCAGTCCGAAGCAGCAACGTGAATACCAGAAACAACTGATTCACCGCTGGTCGGAGCCATTATATCCTAACCTAAAGCTCTTGCAGTAAATGCGGTATGACAAGTGCTGACAGAAGGGGAGTGCAAGCGAAAGGCCATACGCAAAAAACTAAAAGTTTGCATGAAGCAAGAAAACCCTAACAGAGCCAGTAATCAATATATAAATCTAAACTTTAATTTATAATAAAAAATTATTAAATTTACATTAAAAGATTAAATTAATCACATATTCACATAATTTTCAAAAATATTATTAAATTTACACTAAAAAAATTTAAATTAATCACATATTCACATAATTTTCCCTTAGAAGCTTTACGTATAATAATTTACAATTAATTAAACTTATAAATATTAAACATTATAAAAATGTTTTTGAAAAATAATTAAAATATTATAAATAACATTTATTCTAAATCATTTTCAAAATGCGTCTATTAAATCCTCGAGAACCAAATGTGATACACAGTTTGGGATACGCAAGGGCAGGCCCGAGGGCAACATTTGCGAATTGAAAAGACAACGGGTGGCAGAAAACGGGGGATGGGAAGGCTTAAGCGCATGGACCATGGGGCATGGCCATCCACCATCCCGAACGGTGGGGCTGGATATAGCCGACGCCCTGCCTTATTGTGGTCCCTTATACCATTTGGTCTTGGGGATGCCATTAAAACTTTTCATTCATTCATTTGACCCAGCGGAACAACATTTGCTTCAATTCCTAAGACTAAAATATATTCTCACAGATCAGCGTCTGAGAGCTGATCCAGGCTCCGTTGTCCCCGAGGTTCTGTTCCTTTATGCCAATTCGCAGGTCTGGGAAAGCACGTCATTTCTCATATTTTATCCCTGGTTTCCATCTTTTTACACTTACCCTTGACACTTATTTAATTAGCCTTGTGTTATGAATGATTAAAGTGGGTTTTTGTTTTAGAATGCTTGAATGCTGCTTATCGATGGGAAATTTTTGCTCATTTCTTTCAAACCTCTGTTTAGATTGTGTCTATGGCAGGACCAGCGTGCTAGGTCAACAGCGCCCATCAACAGGAAAAGGTTAGCGGTTCAGGAGCTGCAGAGTTTCCTGGGCGACGCAGTGTCAAAACCCTCGCCTAAAACCTTAGCAAGCCGCAAAACCTAGGTTACCTATCAGACTATTTTTCCCAAAAAATCCGGTATTGAAATCGCTAGCAAAGATTAGGGCACCCATCCAACGAGTTGCATTAGAGGATAACGTAGCCCGATTAGTTAGAGAATTGTAGTGTTTCTAGTGCGGACAAAGATTTCACCCCGAGGTAGCAGGGGATGAAGCCTGGTTCTGATTTGGAAAAGATTCGGAAGAGACGAGAGCGCCTCGAAGATTCGGTACTAATGTCCGAGGACTAGGAAACCCTCCAGTAACATAGGATGTAGCAGGTAATCAATTGTTATTTTCAAGAGGGAATTAGTTGGATATTTACATTTTTCTTTTGATTGATTCAGAGTGTGATTTGGGGCTGTTTTAAATGCGGTTTCTGGAATCATATCATCAAGATACGAGGGCGAGAACGTAACATGCCCCTGTATCTTTACACCACAAGCTGGCCAGAACAGTTTGTCTGAAATAATGTCTCTTTTTTCCTATAATTATTAGAAGCACCCACCTACTAGGGTTAGGGATATCGTTATGGTCCAGGGTTGGATGCCATTCATGTTTAGTGTAAAGTGAATGAAGGACTTCATATCCTTGGTTGAGCTCTAGGGTTTGGTTTTTGCACACAGTATCGATAGAAGGGTGACCATGGCTGCTGTGCATTCTTATGTTGTTCTTCTTGGTTTTATGTGGACCGTTTTAGTGTATGCAACAAAAAAAACCTCTTTTGCAAAAATTATCATTGCATTAGTTTTTATCCAACAGAAACTTCAGATTATAGAGTGTCCTGTCTAAAATTGATTTTAATTGCAGAAGGATATATCTAGGGAAGATAAAACTTTTATTAAAAGAACAGGTATGTCAAGCAACCCAACAAAGTTTATATGTTTGTTGGAGTCTTAGTACACTTATTATCGCGCACCTTGAGTTGAAGGCAATGTTAGTAACAGTTTGAGATACTTAGTTTTGATTTTCCTTAGTTCTGCATTGGTGTGAATGTAATTATCTAATTGTTCTGCTATGCATGCTGACAAATATTTTTATCTGCCCTTTGTCTAATTAATTTTGTAGTCTTAAAGATCTCTGAAGTATGAGTTTTGTTTTATTGAGTTGAGCTAAATGAGTTTTCAGTTAACTAAACAGTTTGTTTGAAGTCACAGCATGTGTTCACAGCCATATGATGCAACAGTATTTGGTGGTAAATGGGCAGTTGAGTCTGGGATTATAATTGGTTCTCTGGCAATCTTTTTCCCAACACTGTAAGTTTTCAATGCATATTTTATGTTCTCCCAACAAATGCTTTCATTAAGAAAAATGTACTCCATGTTTTCAACGTTCCTTTGTTCTTCAGCAAAGTCTTTTACCTTTTAATTGTTTGATATCATTTTTTGCCTTTCAATCATTTTCTAGATATTCCCAACTTGTTGAGTAGAATGCATAAATTATGCCATACTCCATCAGCATTAGTGTGCAAATCCAATAACAGAGTTGGGCGCCGTCAAGCTTAAAACCTTAATAATCACATTAGATCAGCCATCTTACAATTTTTAATAAGATTAGTTCAATTAGTGGTTAGAGGGTCAAATAGTTTTGGTTGAACATTTATTTACTAATTTTCTTACTACGAGGAACTCCAAGGTTTGAATTTTGTTTTATGCAATGAGCTTAATGGTTTTAATTCAACTAATTGTTTGTATGAAGCAGAACCATGTGTGTACAGCAATATGTTTTCTTCATATCTGCTGAAGAGGAACTGCAATAGTATTTGGTGGGAAAGTGGGCAATCGAGACTCAAATTATGATTGCTTTTTCGATAATCATTTTCCCAACATTCTAAATTTTCAATGTTTATTAACACGCATTCATGTTTTAACTTTACGGATTGTTTGATTTTAATTGATTCCCTCTCAATTATTGTTTAGAAAGTCCCAGCTGATTGAATGGAATACATAATTTCTGCCACTACCCACTTCATCACCTTTAGTGTGCCAATCCAATTTCAGAGGCAGCACTGTCAAGCTGTAAACCTCACCAAACCCATTAGAATAGCCATCTAAAAATGTATTAAGATACATTATATGGGTGGTTAGATAGTTAATTTTTTTGGGTGCACTTCTTCGTAGTGATTTTCTCAGAACAAGGATCTCTAAAGCTTGCACTTCATTTTATTGATGAGTTCAGTGGGTTTTCAGTTGATTAAATCATTTTCATGAAGCAGAACCATGTGTGTACAGAAATAGGGTTTCTTCATATATGCCGAAGAGGAACTGCAAAAATATTTGATGGTGAGTGGGTAGTTAAAACTGAAATTTTAAATAGCAATTCAACAATCATATTCTCAAACATTTCAAGTTTTCAAGGATTATCTAATTTCTCTTAATGATTATTTTAAAAGCAAATTATATCTTTATTTTTTCAGCGTTCCTTTGTTCTCCAAGGCTCTGTTTTATAAGATATCTATTAATTCCATATTTTCAATTGGTTTCCTTCCAGTCATTTTTAAGTACAATGAGTACATTCAATGTTCATGTATAAATCAAATGACAAAGGTAGGCACTGTCAGAAATAGAATCACCCCAGACAGTTTGTAACAGACATTCTACAATTCTAGTAAGATGCATTCAGTGCCTGATTAGACTCAAATGTGTCTTTGTGGAGATTATTTCCCTTTAGTTCTCGTGTGCTTCATATTTTATTTGTGTGTATTGCAGCCTGTGGACTTGAGACCTATACAAAGCTTCAGTAAGCATTTATTACAGGCTAGTACTAAAACTTTGTAAGCAAACACATCAGAAACTACTTATGGATGATCAAGATTTAGTACTTAGAAATTTATTTAATCTAGAAACTATAGCTACATAAGAAGACAATTATAGAAGAACCAAAAGTCACAACTTTGAAATCCACAAGATTTGATTATTTAAATATTCTGAACTTTGAGTTTCTCCCAAAAAAACTGAAAGATTTAATCAACTAAACTCTATCCATTGAACATTCAATGCCATGCGTGAATCTAGTGAGTTATTATATAATCACTCATTTGAACATTCTTACAATGAATTCTCCAAAGGTATTTATCATCTTTAATTAGGTTTATTACATTTATTGTACAAATCTGTTTAGCATTAAGTGTGAACTTCTGTACTTTTTCAAATCATTCTATAGCATCATATTGGAGATTGGCAGGTGTTTTACTCTGATCAACAAGACGATTTTTGCTCTTCAATACTTGCTTAAGTAAACAGATGGGCTAAGTGTACCATAGAATAAAAAATTGGACTCATGAGTGTTTTTTGTAATAAAATACACTTGGTGTCAAGGGCTCTGCCCTTCAATCCCACTGTCTCACAAGGAACATGCTAGGGATGCCGTGCTTAGATTTGATGTGAGGCACTGGTCCTTAATCCATTGGCGGCAATGTCATCAAAACCCCATCAAATTCATTTGGTACATTTTATGTGTATTATACATAAATATTTTTAAAAAATAAGTGCTTTAAAAAAATTACAGAGTTTTGTTGAGCTGGAAATTTTTTGGTGTGTCAAGTCTAAGTTGGGTGCAAATTTCAAAATTTGTGAATGATTATTTTATGTACTTGGAATTTATGCAAATCTCACTGTAGAGATGGTGTAAGTTTTGATGGAGTAATGAGTTGCAACAGATGCTTCTTAGAACTCAGTATCTCTGTTAGAGAAAAGAAAATGTCATTACAATACTACAGGTCTATAGAAAAGGAATAGCAGAAACAAATTTTGGGGAGTGACTCCAAATTAATTTTGTAGTTACCATTCTTAAAAGTGATTTTTACAGTAAATTGGTGTCCTTTTTTCACTAATAGGTTTTAGTTCAACGATCCAGTGGCTGTATCTAGTCACAAACAATCACCGATCAAATCAGATGCAAATTTAAATGTTGACTCGGGGATTCAATGGTTGGTTTAGTTCTTAGTGCAAGCGGTTTTTATCTTTTTGGGAGCTTGTAAGCATCTATGTGGACTTTAAGCCTTGATATTATACATGTTAAGTAATGTCTTCCCTTAACTCCTAGAGATGAAAGAATTCGGGATGTAGGAGCTTTTACAACTAATAATAGGGAAAGCCGTAAAAAAACATTCTGTACTCTCAAATCTGTTGTGAACCAGATTCAATCTGCTGTAAAGTTTCAAGCACGAATGCCCAGTTTCTTTAATCAAATGGCCTTTGCACATACGCAGATTAGCAATATTTAATTGCTGTAATTGGCAGTATTTAATAAGTAAATTTAACTCTTGGTCTTATCATATCATGATTATTATCGATGGAGGTCTCATGTCCTGCGTATATAATGATTAAAATAGCAGAATATATGTAATTTATTTTAGGGACTGCTTGTTCATCTTAAGAGGTCACAACTGAGGTTTAGAGAGCAGATAAAATCAAGCAGAATTTATATAATTTATTTTCAGCTGATATAGGTCCTTATTTTTATATTCTTCAAATTATGACTAAACTTTCAATTTTATTTTCTTTCTATATCTTTATGTTATTGAAATACCTTTAAATTTTGAAAATACCTAAACTTTATTTCTTTTCTTTATTTTTAATATTTTTCCTAAATCTAAGTTTGAGCACAAATTTTCCAATTTAAATTTCAATTTTTAAAAAATTGTCATACTTTTGGTTTGCCAATTTCTTCCTCAAGATTTTTGCAGCTATGACATTTACAGGAATCCGACTTTTGCTTCTTGGCCTAGATAAGTTATTCAGTTCTACGTGTATTCCTGTATAGAATCAGGAGGTTAAATCAATATAAAAACGTGCATGTTGGCACCAGTTGGGTTGAATGTCAAAATAAATATTCTGGTTAGACTGTGGTTAAGATAATCTTCTGTTTTTTTATATGCTAGAGTTTCTATGATCATGTTGGGTATCATGCCAAAATTTCATGTTGACCGGACTGGTGTCTAAAAATTCTACCTTCAACCGTTGTATTGCCTGCAGGAGGTTCTGTGATTGTTGTTGGGTTGAATGGTATTCAATTTTTGATTTAGTCTGACTGCAACCTTGTGAAACCGCTGCTGGTATCAGATAGCAAATAAATCTGACAACTGATGCAATAACTGGAGAAATTCAATTTTTTTGTGTTGTGAATCTGTGCAAGCAATGAGTTTGCTATAATGAGTATCATCTACACGCGAATCCTTTTGTGTACGCTGATATGATTTTTCATCCAAGGAAAGTCTAGATTGTATGCAAACTTTAAATCCAAGTGAATGAAATGTATTGCATAGTTTTAATATCCTGGTATGTCATTTGCCTAGTAAATTAATCGCTTTAATTGTTGGGAGAAGCATTCCAATTGAAGGACTTTCAGGTCATGACCCTGCAAGCTATAGCCATCAATCTAGAGCCATTTCTGTTTTAGCTTCATCTCGCCATTTTCTTTTGCACCCTCCTCCTGTGTGTATGAGTTATCAAAGATCCTTAGATCAAATGCATGCGCCCATAGTCATTGGCATTAAACTTATTGAGCAAGGACATATATTTAGGGTGTACTGAATGAGTTGATTTAGTGGCAGAGAACTTGTGTGCTTGAAAGAGAGGTAACAAGTACAAACTTCACAGAGGTAAGGTTTGCCTTACAATTAGGAGCCTCCCGCAAAAAATGTGAGGTAGCTCTTGTGGATATAGGAGATACTCTTATATTACTTAATGTATTTTGTGGATATAGAGTAGACCCAAAGACAGATAGCTGGAGACGGCCTACATTGCATGGCCTTTTTTTTTACTAGGTAATAGCTCCATTACAAGAGTATATACGCATTGGATATTAATAAAAGAAAGAAAAATATACCATAAGGAGATCTAAAAAGAGTTGGTAGGATTCTAATAACATTTAATTTGTTTTCTCAACTCATTTACTGTCTTATTATTCTTTACAGATTTCTCTTTATAGATCAAATGATTGTTACATTCTTTGCATGATTTGAGTTTCAGATTTCCACGGTCAAAGTCTGCAAAATACATGAAGTATGACATGGAGAACAATGGAAATAAAAGCCAGTCTAGGGCAAAACGAATGAATTTAGAGGATCCTTCATTTATAATTCCTATAATGAATGTTGCATTGATAAGGTTAAACACTCACCATCTCCTCTCTTGCAAGTATTTTTTGAGACAAGATTCAATCAATTTCTCCCCTTTCTTGCTCCATTGCTCAAGGTTTATATTCTTTAGAGTTAATTGAAATATTCCCTTTGCATAACTCTTGATTTCTCTTTACTCGTCGCTTGTTGCTGTTTTTGTTGATTTGATTACTGTCCCTTTTGGCGGCTTTGAGTCAGAATGTTGTTTTTGACTCGTCACTTGCTGTTTCTGTTGATTTGATTGTTGTTGCTTTGGTGGCTTTGAGTCAGAATGTTGATGCTATCCCTTTTTTGTTGTTGACTCTGTCCAGAACATTGTTGCTGGCACTTCTCCTGCTGCGGGGTTTTGGGGGTTAGTGGGGATTGGTAGAAGGTTGCTGAGAAGGTGGAGGATGGTTGGACATCAGTTAAAGAAAAAAAAAAGGCAAATCCTCCAAACCTTCATTTGATTTCTTTACGTTCACAAAAGAATGGACCAAAATGTAAATCTTGATGGTCTGTGGTTTCTTGGGCTATTTGCCCTCTTGTTGGGAACTTTGGTGTCTCTCTAGATAGACCGATAGACCCACGTTGTGGTCTTTTGTTGGACATTAATAAATTTATCTTACTTGTTTGTCGGGTGGTTTTTCACATTCATTTTAAGAGTCTCATTTTTATATATTTCTTGTCCTTTGTAAAAGGTTTTAGGTCCGTTGAATCAAAACTCTCGATTTCTCTTTTTTGTAGACTTCAACAGACTTCTATACAAGCTTGCCAACCACTCTTCTATTGCTCATTTATTCACTATCGTTTTATATTTTAGAGAGGAACTGATACACAATGTGTTCTAATTGAATGAAAACCATCTAGTGCATGTTGTATCACTTGATTTCAAGCTTGATGGTCTTTGATTCAATCATATTGATCTTTGTGCTAACACTTGGTTTCATGTTTGTTGGTCTTTGGTTCAATTAGAATTATTTGTGTGCAAATACTTGATTTTAATTTAATTGGGCTTCAAATGTTTTTGATTAAGGAAAACAAGTTTTAAAGGGTGCCTGGAACACTTTACAGATCATATAGTTTTCAATGAAGCCCAAACGTAAAAACAACAAACTTAAGATGGAACAGGGTGCTTGACAAAACAAGGTGACCAGGGTGACCTCACAGATAACATAGTGCCCAACTACCACCTAAACAGGTTTTCAATAGGATCCTGAAACCCCATGGTTACAAAAGAAGACCACTTATCCGGAACTATGTCAAACTACAAGACAATAGGCCAAAGAGACCAAGATAACTAAAACAAAAAAGGGCAGCCTCAAAAAAGACCAGGCGAGTAGTTGGAAAAGAAATCCAAGCCTCAAGATTTACATTTAGATCTTGTCTTTTGAGAACGTAAAAACATAACAAATGATGGAAAAGAAGGCTTGACCTTTTTTCTTTCAACTTTTGTCCATCCATCCTCCACCATCCTAGCAGTCTTCTGCCAAGTAAAGTCATCCAAATCACAAACATCCCCCAAAGCCCTCATAGCTAGGGAAGAAGTACCACCACCACATGAAAGAGGGGCAACAGCTCCCCTCGGAGCCAGAGCCACACGAGGAGCAACAATCGAATTAGAACTAATAGCATTCGAAGGAGGGACAATAGTATTGGCCACCACCATTGGAGAAACATTTAAATCATAATCAGCAACAGAAACAACCTCCAAAGAATCTTGAGAAGAATCAACCAACCCAACCCCAACAGAGGGCTTTTTGAACAGTGTAGTGATCATCCAAAACCTCTTTCCACTAAGAAGTTGACTTTTTTGATCTAACCTTTTTGGAGGAGCATCGCGTTGCAAGGTGGCTGATCTTATGACACTTCTAACATTTGAATGGAATGCCTTCATAATCAAGAAGCTAAATCCAGGAGCCATTGGGAGAGACCAATTTAATCATTTTTGGGAGCCCCTTAGAGATGTCTATCTCCACAAGAATGCGAGCATACATTGTTTGAAACACATTGGGAGACGTGGTATCAACTAGCAAAAAATCCCCTAGGGCCTCCCCAATAGCCTCTAGGATTGAATCCAGCCATAAGTGAAGGGGAAGATTAGACAACTTTACCCTCAAAGGAATTTTGTTAAAGGATTCAATCGACTAATCAAAATTCACATACCATGGTTTGGTCATCAAGGGGAACCTCTCCTCCCAAGAAAAACCACATTGAAGGATGGCATTTCGATCATCCTTAGAAGCAAATTTTGCAATGAAAAAGCCCCTTGCCACAAGGAAAATTTGGACAATATTTGAAACTATAGGCTTCCAAAACTTGGAAATCCAGGCATGTAGATCAGACAGAAAAGGTAGGAAACCCCTAAAATGAAAAATAATAGCAGTAGGGGAGTTGTCCGCGTAAGTATAAATCTCATCGACAAGATCAAACTCTAGATTGATCATAATAGAGTTAGTTACAGCAACAAGGACAACGACGTGGGGCCCTAGACACATAGCCTGACCACCAAGACTAGCCTCATAGGTGGCTGCATCAGCATAAGAAATGGTTGAACCACCCATAGCTGTTGGGAACAAATATCCCCACTAGGAATAGGAGAAGCCCTAGCTCGAAAAGTAGTAGAGGGGCCATTCCCCACCTTGGGCAAAGGACAAAACCCTCCATCAAAGATCGCTTGATAAAGGGTAGGAGAAGCTCAGCGAAAGCAGCTTGCAACATCATCACCAAAGGGATCAGTCAAAGCAAGAGTAGAAACCAAGGTAGAAGTCGCAATAGAAGCTGGAGTCAGAGCGGCCCACATAAAGCTGGATGCAGGGGAAGAAGCTAGATACAAGAGTCAAACACAATAGCTCTGGAGGTTTGGTCTTCAAATATTATTAACTACACATCAACAAATTTGAGCTTTGATGAACTTACGTGTTCGCAAGATCCATTTTAGTAAAATTTAGTCTTGAGAAAACCAAATAGTTTATGAATTGTGCCATTGGGTGAAAGGAAACCTTTCAACAAATTTTGAAGTTCATGAAACAAGAAGTTTACAAACAGAAGCTATTTTATTGAGTTTCAAAGTTGATGAACTAAGTAAGAACTTGGTTAACACAAAATTTTCAATTATGGGTTGTTTGATCTTTAAAGTTAACTTTCAAATGAGGAGTTTATATTATAGAGTTGTGTCAAACTTTATTAAGGTAATGCCCCTTGTTAATTTGAAACATTAGTGAAGTTTGAATGTATATTTTTGGTAAATTTTATGTTTGTAAGTTTAAAAAAAATATATTTAATAACGAATAGGCATTATATAAATTTTGGAAAATGAAGTTCTCTTCATTCTCTATATGTTTAATTTCATCTATGTTGCCTCATTATTTATATATCCAAAAACTTCAATGCATGAACATATATGTTTTTTCCATTGATGTATAAAACTTACAACTTTAATGCATGAATATGGATTTTCTCTGTTGTTGAACGAGTGTTATTGATCTTACGTAGCATAGAAGTCAATGAATAAAGAGATTTGCTTTCACGAAAATTTTAAAGTTGGTGAACCAAGGACTTGATTGATACAAAGTTGTCTACCAATAGTTGTTTGTCAAGCTATAGAATTAGTTTTCCAATGTAGAAGGTGGATTAAATAAAGAGTCTTAGTTAAGATTGATCACCCTTGAGCCAAAATATTATCGAGATCAAACTAGTAGCAACAAACAGAGAGCAATGAGCTAAAAGAACACAAAAGATTGTAAGTCGATGAGGATCACACATGCACCCTTTGCAATAGAAACAAAAATTTATCTAGAAGTTAATGTTATCAAAATTTTTCTAATGAACATCCTACTTTGGATTACATAAGATAGAGAAAATAATTTTATTAATGTCCAACAAAAGACCACAATGCGGGTCTATGGCACTGGAAGCTTAGACCAAGAAGAAAGCAGACAAGCAGAGTACCAAACGGTGTTTAAAAAAAGAACAAGTACAAAAAAGAAGAAAGTAGGAGACATCACGAAAAAGTTTAGGTATCTGTCCTCTCAGGGAAAAAGTACGACGACGATTGATTTGTGCGGCTACTAGAGGCCTTGTAATGAAGCTGAGTGCTACGACAGGAGGGTCGCTTGTGAAGAGATCCCCTGTGAGGTCTCATAGATCTAGAATGGCCTGTGTTAGGGAAACTGTACGGTTGCTTCACACCTCGAGCCGGAGCCAAGGGCAAGATGGTTGTAATAAGTTGTGACTAGGTCTAACTCCTGAGAAATGATAGCTGTAAAGTATGGTCATGAAGCTGTAAGGACTCACGAAGATAGAGCGTAATGAACGCTGATATGTATACTTGAAAAAATTCGAGAGGGATCTACAATCTCTAAACAAACAATAAAATCGCCCTCTAATTTCGTAGTATATGGGGCATCTGAAAAGGAAATGGATCTCAAATTCTGCCTCTACTAAGGTACAAAGTATACACACCTAATCCTCTACTAATATGGTGATTGTTTTGGATCCCGAGTTTGTGCGAGTTCACCCTGAAGGAGCTAAGGGAGATGTGCAGGGCGTGTGTCTAGTATTTGTGTAAGTACTTAGGGTGTACAATAACACCATCCTGAATATCTAAGAAGTGCTCGATGTAGAAAGCCATCCTTGGACGTAGTCCCCTTGGAGGATCCACCCAGGTTCGTATGATATACTGCCTATAAATTTCAAGTCTGACATGCCCGTTCAACTCTTGTTGAGAGGGGAGTAGATGAGTAGGTGTGTCCAATGAGAACTAGTAGGGAGGGAGACGGTCAATGTCGATCCCAACTGAACTCTGCAGGATAGTAGCCTAAGCATACCAACAAAGGGCTCTAGTGGCTGGATTGGAGTGTGCAATAACAACTGAGGAGCATGTTGGTAAACAGATTGTTCTTTCTAACTTTAACTCTTCAACGCCCTAATTTGTGAACAACATCTGATTACAATAGTTGGAAAGTCACTTTTGAAAAGACTTACTTTCCTCTGAATTATTAGGTACAGCTCCCTATTTCCAAATTTGCAATGAATTTTGTTTACTCCTAATCTAAACATGGTATGTTCTTAACTAGAGAGCAGGAGAGGTAAACCAAGTCAAACCTATACAAGATTTAACTCAGGCAAGAAATGATATTTTGAGGGTTAATTAAGTTTATGAACTCACACATCTTATGAACTCATGGTATGTACTAAGGCTAACTGATCTATCTAGAAACTAAATTGCAGAGAGAGAGAGAGAGAGAGAGAGAGATTAAATTGAATGAAAATATCTAAAGGATCTCTTTTAAGCCTATAATGGTAGTACTTATCATATTCAACTCGTTTCAAAACACGGGAATGAAGCTTTGTTCATTCCTTGTTTCAATTCAGAATAAAGATAAAACAAGCAATTAACAATTAACCAAAATGGAACAGAAAATAATTGATACCAAAATACCATTCAATTGACTCTGCAACATCAAGTACTTCACACCAAAAATTTGCTGACCATTTATTAATCTTTCATTATCATACATATAGGATTTTGTGATGACTCGTTACAATGGAAGTTCAATTGGTTCATCTCCTCAAAAATGACATATGGCAAGGAGCTAGTTTATCTATTTTAATGATTACATAAGAAAATTGAAAGGGCGAAATCTGAATCACTTCGCCTTATTTCTTTTTTTTTGCCTTTGCCCTATAGGCTTTAGTGGGCAACAATGATCGGAATTAGCTCTTCATGTTTATGGACGTGTACATTAGTGTAACTCGAGCCATTTAGAATGAACTTGAGCCAAATCTTTAACGACGCCCAACCGATCTTGTAATTCTTCCATGGCCATGTGCATGCATCCACCAAGCCTCTGAAGCTCGGAGATTTTGTCTTGGTGACCAGAAGCCATTCTTGTCAAATCATCTACGAAATTGGAGAAATTTGTTTGTATGATAGTTACTCCAATGATTTCCTTCCCTTGCCCACTAAACTGCGAGTCTGTATGCAAACCTCTTAGTAGTTCATAATCTCTATCTTGCTCCTTCTTTACTTTGACTTTAGTTTCTTTAAGTCCCTCCTTTGTTACCATGATCATTTCGGACTTGAACTACATGCTTTGAAACCACTCAACTAGGGGCTCATCTCCTTTAGGTAAAATCTTTGCTTCAACAGCCTCCTTTACCTTCATGTGGATGATAATCTTCAACAAGGAAACACAATCATCATTCTTGGTTTTCTGTGCAGCCAAGGTGGTTCTATTTCATGATATGTTATCTTTCTATGTTTCCAATCTTAATATAGCGTTACCAATCTGCTCTATAATGGAGAGTCCTTCTACCTTGATCTTCTCGCTCCACTCTCTGTCGATTTGCCCAAAATACTTATCTTCCTGGAGCTAGGAGATAAGTGCCTAAATGTCTGTAGTGGTGGGATCTCTAGTAATGGGCATCTCGAAGATGCTTCCCAAAAGGGTGACTAATTGCCTTATGAAACCATTCAATTCTTGTATCTTTGCTTTCATCCGGACCTTTGACAACTTAAGGCTTTCTAGCTGGCCTTCGATCACCTCATTTGTGGACTTTCACATGTCGACTTTGGTATCGTCTCTGGCTTCCCTAAGATCCACTGAATGCATGGTGAAATCATTTGCAGTCATATCCTCAATCTTTCCTTCTTTAGTAGGTTTTGCTATTTCCATTGTCAAATGCCCTATTTCAGGGTCTTGTCCAAGGATTGACAAGGTCTTTTGTTTCTTAACCTTAGTCAATGCAAATCTAGAGCACACAACAAGGGATAAGGTATCCTTGTTGGGAGCACCTTCATCCTTCCTCTTTCTCTTCCTATCCAAAGTATTTTCCAACCATGAATTTGTGCTTATTGCCTTTGAAGCCGTCCCAAGAGAATCTATGCTAAACATGTTCCTTTTGAAACGAGTTTTGCAGGCTTTTGGCTTTTCTTTGTCTTTGCAATCTTCTTGGTTGCCTCATTTGATTTAGTGAACTCGCTATCACTACTTCCTCCATCTCCTAAGTCACCTACTTGCACATGAGGGTTGCTTGATAGGAGAAGTGCAGCGCTTGCAGATGGAATTAGACTACTATGAGGTGAGGGAACTAGAGTAACAACACTATCTTTTGGTTCCTCCACCTTCTCAGCTTCTGGTTGGGCACCAATCACTGGGAGGGAGCCATCTTGACAAGTCTTAGCCATAGGGATACTTTTTTCTGGAGGTTGAGCACCTTCACTTGTTGGTTGAGCTAGTCCTTGAGTTATTGCCAAGGTTACGCCTGATGTGCCACCTTGTGAGGATGAAGTAGGGGAAACTACTGGAGAAGCTTGAGTGGGTGTGCTTTTACTTCAACTCCTTGCTGTAGTCCACTTGACCCACTTCCTGGTCCTTTTAATAATTTGGGCCATCAGGACATCTAGATTTTCTCCAGTATCCTCATAAGGCTCTGAGATGATAGGAGTATTTCTTAAGTTTGTTAAATAGGTATCACTATACATATTCTGCCCATCATCTTCCACTCCTTCCACATTAATATCAACTTTATACATTTTCACTTAATCAACTGAGTCTGGCAAATGCATGATCACGACTCTTGAATTCATCCTTGCAATCAACCCAATAGTCTTTGACGGTGGTGATGTGTTTGATAACACTTCCAATTTGCAACACCTCCCTTGCATATCCATTTGGATCAAACACAGGCCTCAAAACCTCATACATCTCCAATTTATATTTCACCTCGAACACCTTTAACATGTTCTTTGCATCAAAACGACTCACAACTGAAAGCTCCGCTCTTCATAGGAAACTCGTAACCTTTCTTCTTTAGACTTCCACTCAGCACATTCACTTGAATCGGTTGCCTCAAGATCTCGATCAACATGATCATATCGCTTGGATATCTCGACAGCTTCAAGGGGAATCCATCAAAAGCTGCAAGACACAAATATGAAAATGATGAGAACTAGATAAAATAACTCCCGAACTGACTAATGACTGCCTAAGATTCGGGACTGAATCTCCTCTTTGGGCATCCTTGGAGCTCCCTACAAATTCTCATTGTAAATGCATCATTGACTCTTCTATACTTTGCGTAGCTATTTTCTAATTGTAAACATGGGTAGAACTCATAAGACTTCACATCATCAGGGAAATTTTCTACTCTTGGGAGACCTGGCCATAACTGTAGAGAAGCTAACATGTAAATCAGAAAGGAGGACATATAGAAGGTGTTGTAGAATTTCGCAGTATGAAGAGCATTGGACAAAATCTCGCTTACCTCGTGAGCCCAATAAATATATTGGGTGTCAGAGTAGATAACTTGCACCAAAAAGAAATATTGCTCAACGAAGTTTAAAGCTTCTACCTCACCTTTCAATCTGTGCAAGAGAACTAGGATGTCGACAATCTCAAGCTTGAGATTAGTACCAAAAAGAGTTTTAGGAACCTTACTCTTGGCGCTTCGTGGTTTTTGAAACTATGATTGCATGATTTCCTTTCTCCAAATCATTTTCTTTGCGAAAAACTCAGAAATGGCTCCACCAATTGTCAAATCTAAAAACTCCTCCTGCTCCAAAACTCGAAGGCAATTTACCACAGTTTGTCTATCAATGGAGATCAATATTGTGTCATCTGGCAATACAATCTGTCTAGTGTCCAAGTTATAATGATTTATGCATTCATATATCAAATCTTGAGTTTGGACTGCAACTGGAAAACTTGCTGCTTCAACTAGCCCACATTGTCGAAGCTTCTCAGTAATGGGATGAATAGGCTCTGATCTCACTCTCTAAAAATCTTGCATGTCATAGAAACGAAGAGAAGTATCCGTGAAATTCTTTAGTGAAGACTTGATTCCATTCAATTTGTCGAAACCCACAAATCTAGTTACCATTCTGTTTGAAACTGAATTTTGAATCCAGAAAACGAAAGGAATAAAAAATGTGCATATACTAGCTTTTAGAAAAAGTAATGCAATTTTAATAGAATAACAGTTCAAGAAATAGTGATAGTTTTGTAACTGTTCATGTTTCCACCTAGATAGGGGCTTCAATTCACCCGTTGATCTGTAGAATTCACGTCACACCAATGAATTGAAGGAGAGATCCGTTGGAACAGTAAATGGATAATTTGAACGAGGATTTAGATGTCTTTTCACTGTTAACTTTCTATCTCTCATACTTACTTTCCCATTTTCCACAGAGTACTCTATAAGAAAATATCCATTGAATCGAATTCTGCTTAATAGATCTTTCCCGCAATGGTTAGATTATTTCCATTATCATTTTGAGATGTTGCATGTGAAATATGGGTTCAATCCACTTACCAACTTGATTTTCTTTAAAATCCGAAAAATTGCCCTCATGGGTTGAAAGCTCGCCAAGGAGAAGACAATTTTCATTTCTCCGCCCAGGCTTCATTTTTAACTTTATTTTTTGATTATGTTTTCCCTTGAGTTTGGAAATGTAGAAAAGTAGTGCGCAAAATCATTAGGGGCCCGCCTTTTTTTTTCTTTTCCCTTAGAATTACCTTTTGCAGGAAACAAACTTCATGGGTTGAAAACCTGCAGAGGAGAAGTCAGTTTCTAGTTTTTCGCCTGGAATGATTATAAGAGTTGAAATGAATCCTCAATACTTCTTGAGATAGATAATTGTAGAGGAACATCAATTTGTCATAGGGCACTTTTTTATCCTCTTATTTTGACCCATATGCATCATTTGGTGCTCTTTGTGGGAAATTGCCTTCATGGGTTGAAAACCCGTTGAGAAGACGAAGTCTGGATTTTCGCAAGCTTCCGTTCTCATGGAGAAAATGATGGGCCACAAGCAAATATAACTTTTGCGAATAACCTTTGCATGTTTCGTGAATCTCCATCGGATTAGGTACTAAGCTACCCGCAACATCCCTCAACACAAAGGAAAGACCATTCGTCTATGAAATGTGGAGAAGGGGAAAATGAAAAATTCAATGAAGATTCCTTCCACCTAAGGGGACTTAGACTTGAATACACCTAGGACCTTACTAAAGCACAAATTTCCACTTTACAAATTGGTTAGAGGATGAAAAGTGGGGCAACAGCTGGCTCTGATTGGGGACTTGGGTAAGCTATACCCAAGAAAGGAATCCAAAATCTTTGGTTTCACAAAATTTAAAGGTGGTTGCACAACAAAACTAAAGCAAAGAAAAAATAAGGAAAAGAAGAAAGCAAGGGAAACCTAACTAGGAAAACATAAACATGAACTAAACGTAACTATCGTACAATATAGGGGTTACTTGTTCTTAATTTGAAATTTGATAAAGTTTTAGATCCTGACCATTGTATGTCAGGGGTAGCACCTCACCATCTGGATATGCCAATTTAAACGAGTTGTTCTCGAATGCCTGATGAATAGTGAATGGGCCTTTCCACAAGGTATCAAATTTCTTATGCATACCTTTTGGTGCTCTTTGCTTATCCCACAATAACACATTGTCTCTATCATGAATTTCCGCGATCTCACCCTTTTATCAAATAGGCTCTTCACACACATCTGGTGTTGTGTGAAATGATCTTTGATTTATTCTCTTTCCTCTTTGAGTTTGCTCAAGTACAAAATTCTCTTTTCTAAACCATCCCTATAGATATCATCTTCAATCACTATCCTTAGTTTGTTTGTAGCTAATTCTAAGGGTAATGGAAGATTAGCTTTAGTCCCATAGACCAATTCAAAAAGAGATACGTCGATTGCCCTTTTAGGTGTCACACTATCTGCCCATAGTGCCTTGTGAATTTTCTTGTGCCAAGTTTTCTGATTATTTGACACCAATTTCTTGACAATATACATCAAATTTTTATTATTGGATTTTGCTTGACCATTTCCTTGTAGGAAATAGTCAGATGAATGGCTGACTATGATACCATGCTTAGAACAATAATTGGTGATCTCAATCGAAGAAAAATATACCACGTTATCCATCACTAGTTTGATGGGGACACCAAACCTAACTAGTATGTTTCCTTTAATGAATTCATACCACTTCAGAAGTAGTTCTTTTAGCTGCTTTGGCTTCTACCCACTCAGTGAAGTAATTAGTTGCAATTATAACATACTGGTGATCGACACTGGACACTGGGTTGATAGGTCCAATGAAATTGAGACCCCATTTTTGGAAAGAACTTTCAATGATGACAGGTCTAAGAGGTAGAGTGGCTAACTGAGGTCGTTCGATGAACATCTTACATTTCTCGCATTTGACACCTAGGAATAGGCATCCTTAAACATTCCCGGCTAGTAGTAACACTGTCTCAATATTTTGAAAGCTGTGACTGAAGATGAGAAATGTCCACCACATGCTTCGTCGTGAAAGGTTCTCAACAACTTTTCTTGTTGTTGCTTGTTGATGCATTAGAGGAAAGTACCATCTATAGCTTTTTAAAACAATTTGTCATCCCAAATTACATATTTAGCCACTTTCAACTTGAGATCTCTTCTCTGTTTTGCTGTCATGCCTTCTGGACATTCTCCATATGTTAGTAAGTAATATTCTTGAACCAAGAATCTTGCATACTAACTGCCAATACTAGCTATTTCTCTCCTGGTTCTTCTATTTCTTCAACAATTCTATTTTTTGCAATTGCTTTACACAAGGCATTGCCTCTCACTAACTTAGTAGCTTTGATTTCAATGTCATACTCTTATATTTTCACTATCCATATCCTTTTGGCATTACACCCTACATCCTTTTGCGTCAACACACTTTTTACTACTACGTCCGGTACATGGACCACAAAATGCGAGTGCAAGATATAAAACGTGAAATTCTTCAGTGCCTTAACTACTGCAAAGGCATCTTTTTCAATTTGTGAGTATTTCAACTCATGATTTTTCAGAGGTATACTCATGAAGGCTATAGGTGCTTGTATCCCTTCCTTGTTGCCTTGCATCAAGATTGCTAATAAAGTGTGTTCAGAGGCATAATAGTAAATGATGAGATCCAATTTATAATCCAGATGACATAGTACTGGAGCGTTAGCAATGTCAGTCTTTATGTTATGGAAAGCTTGTTTTCCAGCCTCATTCCATTTAAAATTTGAATTTTCTTTCATCATATCTACAATGCATTTAGCAGTCTCTGCAAAATTTGGGATGAATCTTCTAAGGAAATTTACTTGTCCGAAGAATGACTTAACTCTTGTTTTATTTATCGGCAAGCTTAACCTTCGAATGACCTCAACTCGCTCCAGGTCGATTTTGATACTCTCCTAGGAAATTATATGACCAATAAGCTTTCCTTTTGTAACACAAAAAACATTTTTTTTCGGGATTTAGGGAGATTCCGTGTTCCTGACACCTTTGCAATACCTTCCTCAATCTTCTATGTGATTTTTTCTTTTCTTTGAAAACACAGTGAGATCATCCAAGTATATAACAATAATCCGGTCTTTTAAATCAGGAAACGTTTTGCTCATACATTTTTGAAATGTGGCACCAACATTAATGAGTCCAAAAGGCATTCTACGGTATGCAAACATACCCCATGGAGTAGTGGAAGCCATTTTGTATTGATCTTTCTCCTCCACTTCTATTTGATTGTACCCTGAGATACCATTAAGCATGGACATCATTTCAACCCTAGCTACTGTTTGTAATAGGTAATCCATGTTGGGAAGAGCAAAATTGTCTTTCAAGGATGCTTGGTTCAAATTTTGGAAGTCAACACAAGTCCTTATTTCTCCATTCTTCTTCCTAACTGACACTATATTTGCTACCTAGGTGGACTGGTGAATGGGATAGATAATACTTTCTTTTAACATCTTGTCCACTTCCCTAAATATAGCATCAACTACTTTAGGATTATAATTCCTCTATTTCTGTCAAAAGGGAATTGCGTCAGGCTTAAGGGGAATTTGATGTTTTACCTTCCCACCCCTATAACTTTTCAACTATTCGTAGCTCTAGGCGAATACATCTTGGTATTCTATGAAAAGTTGTGTAGCAGCTTCTTTCTCTTAAGGGGAACAACACTTTCCAATGTTAATCATTTTGGGACTATGAATATCTCCAATATTCACTCATTCATACTCGCCTATAGTAGGACCTTTTTCCATTCTCTTTTGCGTGATGTAGGCATTGTGTCTATTAAACAGTCTTTCCAAAGATACAAAATATGGGGGAATGATATTGCCTCGCAATTCGACTTCATCAGTTTGATCTTCTCTTTGCCCATGTTTGAGATCTCCATGGTTGTCTTTCTTTGATGAGTGTTTACAAGTAGCTTTGTCATTTTCTAAGAACAACTGTAAACTCTTGTCATCTTCAAAGACTTGCTAGGATTCTATATTGTCTAGAACAAAGGCTCGATACACAATCTCAACTTGGTATTTCTTATCCTTGAATTCATGATGAGGTAGTAGCAAGGAAGTATAAATAGCTAAGGAATCAGCTTTGGTATTCATCTCCCTTGGTACTATTTCAATAGCAAAAGCATTAAGGCCTTATATTTTGTCCCAAACTCTTTTTCTATAGTTTTTCAACTTGTGATTCTTCACAAAGCATTGCCCTTTAATTTGTCTCACAATAAGTTCTTCATCACCTTGGGCTTTCAAGATCTTTATTCCTTTTTCCTTTGCAGCTATTATCCCAAGGAGTAAGGCTTCATACTCTACACTGTTATTAGTGTTTACAAACTCCAATTTAAAAGCCATGGGTTCAGGCTCTCCTTCGGGAGGTATTAGCAGTATACCTGTGCCAGATCCTAATGAGGAACAACTTCCATCTAATTCTAATGTCCATATGGATGAAGACTATTTTTTTTTACTAAGGATTTTCAGTTCTAGATCTTTGATTCCTTTCTCATTAAGGGTATCTTTAGTAAATAACATGTAATTGCCAAACTCTAATTCTTGATAGAGGACCTTTGCTTTAGGGTTGTCTAACTTTAGGACGGTAAATTTTTCCTTTTCCTTAGGTTCCAACTTAACTTTCTTGCTCCCTATGGGAATAATTGCTTGAGACTAGTCAAGTTTTATTTCTCCTCCTAAATCTCGACAAAAACTCCTGCTTAAGAGAAGGCCATAGCTTGCCAAAATATTTGCAGCCAGGATAGTCAATAATAGTTCCTTTTTTGGATGAGTAGCTAGGGCTACTTTAGCATCTTTGATTTGTCCAAGTAAGGGGACTTGTTTAGCATCCATAGAATAACACCTTCCATGAACTTTAGTAAGGGTGAGGCCCAAGGCTTTAGCTACAGAATAAGGCATCACATTGTCTGACATGCCTAAATCTATTATACAGTTAATTTGCACCCGTTGATATACAGTGAGATGTAGAATGGGTCGAGTTTTTGCCTCAGAGAGGTTGCTAGGACAATGGAATCTTCTTGGTTAAACAGGTTAGATGTCAAAGATTCATCTTCCCCCATAATGGTCACATTATGATTCAAATTTGAAGTATTCTCCTTGCAATGATCTACTAATCTTTTCAACTCAAAGGGATAAGATTTCAGATAATCTATACAGGAGATTTGAATTTTTGACTCTTCACAAAATTGGATGAAATCGAAAGGGCTCTTATCCTTACCTGTTTGAGACGTTGATGCTCCTTGATTAATGTGAATATTACTTGATGAAGAGTTGGGGTCGCTTCCTAGAGCATGACTGGAGTATTGCTTTTTAAGCTTTTGACCTCGGGTTAATACTTTGTATGAAGTTCCATCAATAGTCACATAGCATTTACCCTTTGGTTCAAAATCAGATTCATATTCCAAGAATAAGTTTCCAGAGTCACCAATTGAGTATGAATCTGACTCAGGGCAAGGGTTGCGGCGCTCAACTCATTAGTGGATAACAACCACATCATACGAGCAGTTTTCGGGAAGCTTTCACTATCATGATCCGTTGTCAAATGAAACAAGCACATGTTTCCTTTCTTCGGTGCCACTTCAATTGCCAATCTTGGTTGTGATCCTGTAAGTTGTGGAAATTTTCCATCATTATTCCTTCTCGGTGGGTTTTGATAGTTCCACTGGTAAGAGTTATTTAACTTGGGTAATTGTCTCTTTACTGCCACCAATTCATTTGATAACTTTTGAATTAATTTGTCAAAAGAGGTGGTATTGCTAGAACTTCCCTTGGTTTGGAGTTCCCTTTTCCACTTCCCGATGGAGATCAGGTCATCTTCAAATTTGACCGTTATCTTTTGTGCATCCGCTAAATCTGTGGGTTGAAACCTTAAATCATAATTGATGTCTGGTGGCATTGTACTTATAAAGAATATTTTCAAATTGCTAGTAGTTGGTCTATCAGCTATCGAGATCTTGTTAGTGATCTTACTAAAAGTTGCAACAAAGTCCCTCATACTCATGGTGGGTTGTTTTTTAATGGATGTCAACTGTGTTCACAAGCCGTGCTCGTCTTCTGCGATCTTGAAACTTGTTTCGAAAGTCATTCTCATAGTATCCCAATTGGTGATTGAGCCATCATCCAGATGATAAAACCAGTCTACTACACTTTCTATCAAGGTTTTTACAAATAGTCTTATAGCAACATCTTCATGAGCAACCCCTAAAATGTGAGTAGCTACGAATAAGGCTTTAATATGCTCATATATACTAACCTTCCCATCACCTAAAAATTTAGGGAAATTCTTCCTTGAATGAGATGGTAGTGGGTGATAAGCTATTAGTGCTAATGGAGTTGTCGTTGTAGCCCAAGGAGTAGCCATAATTGTTCTAGCAAGGTATGGTGAAAAATTGACAACTAGGAGAGCAATAACTCCGTGCAAGGCCAATACCTGGTAGGTAGTATGTAGTATGTGAAGAGCTTTGATTTCTAGCAGGTGAAGGTGGTCTATTCCAACTTTTCTTTTCACTTTTTCGCTTAGGAATATCTAGGATGGGAAAACCAAGTTTTGTAAGCTTGTCAAAAATAGGGTCTTGCCCATCCTATTCTTTGGTACTTCTAAGGAACCTTGCTTGTTCTAGGTTGATAGATTAATTTTGTCTTTGAGCTTCATGTCCTAATCGTCTTTCTACCCTTCGGATTTCTCTCCTCTAAATAACTCTTTCTAATGCTTCAGCCCTAGATTCTTCTTCTTTCAATATTTGGCTAGCGTTCCTGTAATGCTCAACGTTCTTCCAATTTCTCCAAAAAAAAGTATTAAGGGATGAGATTATATCTTCTTGGTCATCTTGAAACCCAAGATCATGTTGGAGTATTGGAAATATGTTTTCATGAGGCAGTACCATTTTCCCTCATGTTAAAGGCTTATTTAGTCAAGCGATTGTTCGTCTCCCCTACATAGTCACCAAAAATTTGTTGGTAAACAGATTGTTCTTTTTGATTTTAACTCTTCAATGCCTTAATTTGTGAACAACATTTGATTACAACAGTTGGAAAGTCACTTCTAAAAAGACTTACTTTCCTCTGAATTATTAGGTAAAACTCCCTATTGCCAAATTTGCAATGAATTTTGTTTACTCCTAATTTAAACAGGGTATGTTCTTAACCAGAGAATAGGAGAAGTAAACCGAGTCAAACCTATATAGGATTTAACTTAGGCAAGAAATGATATTTTGAGGGTTAATTAAGTTTATGAACTCACACATTTTATGAACTCGTGGTTAATATGTACTAAGGCTAACTGTTCTATCTAGAAACTAAATTGCAAAGAGAGAGAGAGAGAGAGAGAGAGAGAGAGAGAGAGAGAGAGAGAGAGAGAGAGAGAGATTAAATTGAATGAAAACACCTAAAGGATATCTTTTAAGCCTATAGGGTATGTGCAGGATCATGGTGTGCCAAAAAGTGGTGATGTGAAAAAAATAGAGTTTGAAGATGTCTAAAAGTGCTTCAAAATCCGCTATGACTTTTTTTCACCTATCCAACTACCAAATCTAGAAAGTAAAGCCCAAGCCTTATCGGATATCCGATTTGATATCAGATATCCAATCTAATATCGGATACCCAATAACATGGAGAAATATATATGAAATAATAAATTAGTTATTACATTATATAATTATAAAATAATAAATATATATTATATTATTTACGAAGATTAATACGAGTAAAATATAATATAATAGTATAATTATAATATAATTTAGTATAATATTATAATATAATATTATAATATGATATAATATAATATAATAATATAAGATATTATATAATATGTTATACTATAATATAATTATAATAATACTATAATATAATATAATATTATTATTATATTATAATAGTATAATATATTATATAATAGTATAATATAAAATATTATATTATAATAGTATAATATATTATTTAATATAATATAATATAATAATAATATAATAATAATATAATAATAATTATACTATAATATAATAATATTATTATAATATTATAATAGTATAATATATTATAAATTATAATAATATAATATAATACATTACCTAATATATAGTATTATAATATAAAATTAATATATATAAAATAAAATAAAATAAAATATAAAATAAAATAAAATAAAATAAAATAAAATATAATATATAATATAATATAATATAATAATATAATATAATAATAAAAAAGTAATATATTATAATATAATATATAATATATCTAGTAATATATGAACCAGCGGAAATATTAGATATCCGATATCCGTTAGACAATATAAAAAAAAGAATAGAGCCTGCGGGCACATTTCAACAACACTTTTTATGCCGGCGATCGGATATCGAATACCAATTTAGATATACGATATTTAGGTTTTTTTTTGATTTTTTAATCATTTTTAATATAAATTCAATAGATTTAATCATGACTTTGTTAGTTTTAGTTGAATCTAGGGTTTTTTTGATTAAAAATTGTTAAAATTAAGGTTTTTTAAAATATATATTATGTTTTGCAATTTAATAGGAATGGCTGATCAAAATGATGACACTGAGGTAAGGAATAATATTCCTTGTAACCCCCCACCAAATGATCCAATGCCCCCACAAAACTGTCCACCAAATGATCCTCTATCCCCTCAAAACCCTCCTCGAATCGAGGATTTGATAAATGAAGATCTCACCGAATTGAGGGGTTTGCAAATAACATATAATAATTCACCTGCATTAACTCCTATGTTATCCACGTTAAACACCATAGTGGATAACATTGAAACCCTTACCAACCAACAAAATGCCGCTCTTCGTTGGCATGATGAAATACATGAGATATTTGATGATGGTTCAGACTATGATGAGGCTGCGGCCCTCAATATAACCAAAGAGGATTTGGCTAGCTTTTTTGCGAACCCAAAAATGGGTATACCAGTCAACCCAAAAAAATTCAAACTATTGATTAAATGGTGCACAAATGATTCCATACGTGCAAACTTTTGAGATCGTTGGTGCATGGTTTTTGATATCCCTCCACATAGCAATTTAGATGTGCCATTTTATTTCCTTAAAAAATTATATGTAGAATTTGTGTTGAAACTTAAAGTGAACAACTGGAGCATGAAGCCCAATATGGGTGTAGGACTAGGAGCTCCTCAGGATAGACCCTCTTCCTAGTGGAAGAAAGCTGGCACTTTTGTCCCCCCCCACTATATCTCTCACCCTCCTTGAGTGCAACATCCTGATATTATGGTAGAGGCTAGCTCTTAGACCATCAGAGCCATTCATAGGTTGAGTAGCCTAATGATATCTCAGGCTAGGTCAATCCTGCCTCCCCGTGTTGATGATGTTGGCACCAGTTCATCATCGGCTAGCTCATCACATGTTTGTGTGCCTCACACTTGCATTACATGCAAGAATATTTGCCTGGGTCTCATAGGTGATCTTCCTAAGTATCATTTTGTATTAGACGAAGATACACTAGACACGCGCAGAGGCTACAAACCCTGATGCAAGAGAGGAGGGGAATGCAAAGGCATGGACTCCTTTAGTGTTGGTACATGTATACATTTTTTTTAATGACATATGAGATTTAAAGTTAATCTTTATAATAGAGTAATTTTAATTTTTAAGCCATACTGACTTATACATGTATGTGATCTTCATTCATGTTTAGTTGATGACCAAGGAGGAGCTCAGACAGATTGATGATGCCATGCTCTCGGCCATTTCATTTTTCCTTGAGACATCTACGGTACATTATGTTGTGTTCGCATTATTTTTTCTATTTGATATTGTAGCATATATGGTTGCTAATCTTTCTTTTATCTTATAGGTACCACCTATCCTAGGGGGACAAAGTGTTGGGGATGAGCTAGCACACATTGACAAAGGAAAGGTAATTAGGTTCTTTCTATTTGATTAAATATCGATGCATTCTTGTAAAAATTTTGTGGTAATGAAATTTAATAACATTCTTTATTTTATATAAGGCATGGCTACTGAAGATGAACTTGTACAGATTTTGCATTGTAGACGATCAACCATTTTCATTTGCACCGAGAGCCCCATTGCATATATAAGTATCATTTATTTTTTATTTTTCTTATCTTCATAAATAAATTCAAAACTAATTTCTGTGATATTAACAACTACCATTTTGTATCTCATAGGAGACTCCTAGAGCACATGAGGTTCGATGGGAGAGTTATGTAGATTTGATGATGTAGTCACTCTATCCTAAGAAGCCTATAATAGTAAGTTGTAGTTTGAATTCATGATTAAATATGTTATAAATTTAGCATCCTATGAATTGTAATGTTATAGTTTAAGTTGTAGATTCATCTGACAAACGCATTTGAACATACACAACCCACAATCAACGAGGTACAAGCATTGCCAAGGGCATACAAGAGGACTCCTGACCAGCGCAACAGGTTGACGAGAGAGGTATTTATTATGAAATTTTAATAGCATAAATCTTCATTACAAAAAAGATCATTATGCATTTGAGTAATTCAATGTTAGATACAAAGAATCATATAAATTTAGTAGTTTAACTTTGGGTTTTCCTTTTTTGTTTATGTAGGAGGCATTTGATCCACCTAGTGCAGTGAAGAGGCTGCATTTTGATCATCCACCAACAACCTAGGATAGTATAGTTGTTGTAGGATGCGTCATGAGACATTTTGAGATGGCATATGCCACATTGTTTACAGAAACATTGATATTATACACATTCTGATGGCATGATCAGCCACATTTTGTATATGGATCTATGTATTTTGATATATATTTGAGTGCTTTGTCTATGGATACATGATCTTTGATATATATTTGTGTAAAATTTTGTCTATGGATGCATGTATTTTGATATATATTTTTGTCATTTATGTGCACAATGATATATATATTAATTTAGTATGTAGTATTGTTCAATTTATTGCGGATCATGTGTATTGTTCATGTTTATGAAATATTATTAATTTTGATTATGTTTGTTATGTTCGAGTCAAATGCAATAATTTGTGAATTACATTTTAACAACCTTTATTATCAAATTTGGATTCAATGTTTAATTTGAAGTGCTATCATGACATAAACACACTTGTTAATCTCCTACACAAGGTTCAGATAATCCCAAATTTGATTTTAAACTCCACCTTCAACTTTGAAACTAACTCTTGGCTTCAAATCTAATCTCAACATAGTTAAGGACTCCACTCCTCAACTATGGATTCTATTTCCAACCACAAACTCATTCCTAAACTCATAATCTTTGATAACTAGCAGTTCATTTTATTACTATCCTCATACTACAACTTTTCAATTTCAACATAACCTCAAAATATCCCAACTTAAGAGACTTGATTGGATCAAAATTTTTTCACATTGTTACTATCTCTCAAAAATGAGATAGGTTATTTTAGGCCTCAACATCATTGTCCTGTAGCATTTGACAGTTCATCGATAGCCCTCATGAGTTTGGAGTTATGACCCTTAAAAGATTGACCTCAAAATGCACTTAGAGCACCTTGGAGACTCCTCAGTACAGGGTGGCTGCGAATGATGGATGGTCTCCGTGGTCAGAACAAGGGTGTTACTAGGGTTCACCTGCCCACTTGGAGTTAATGGCGCTAACGATTCGATGCCAAGATCAACGGTTTCAAAGTTACGCTATGGTGTGCCTATGAACTGAGGCACACTATGAGTTTTGGCATCGAGCGAGATCGCTATGCCGAATCCAAACAGAATGTGATCTCTCAAAAATGAGATAGGTTATTTTAGGTCTCAGCATCACTTTCCTCTAGCATTTGACAGTTCATCGATAGCCCTCATGAGCTCCAAGTTATGACCCTCAAAACATCGACCTCGAAATGCACGTAGAGCACCTTGGAGAGTCCTCGGTATGGGGTGGCCGCAAATGATGGATGGTCTTTGTAGCTGAAACAAGGGTTTCACTAGGGTTCACCCACCCATTGAGAGCTAATGGCACTGATGATTCGATGCCAAGATTAGCAGTTTCAAAGTTACACTGTGGTGCACCTATGAACTGAGGCACACTACGAGTTTTGGCATTGAGCGAGATCACTGTGCTGAATCCAAATGGAAGGTGATCTCTAAAAAATGAGATAAGTTATTTTAGGTCTCAGCATCACCGCCCTATTGCATTTGATAGTTTATTGATAGCCCTCACGAGCTCCGAGTTATGACCCTTGAAAGATCGACTTCGAAATGCACTTAGAGCACCTTAGAGACTCCTCAGTATTGGATGGCCATGGATGATGGATAATCTCCATGGCTAGAACAAGGGTATCATTAGGGTTCACCTGTTAGATTGTGATGACTGATTAGGAAAGTACTATACATACTTCATAAATAGTGGGGTTCGGGGCATCGCCCTGAATTTTTTTTTTGGGCAGTAGCTGACATGGTAACCGACATATTATGGCCGACATATGGCCGACATATTATAACCCTAAAGTGGTTTAATACTTGTATAAAAGGGCTTAGGGTTGGGTATTTTATATAATGTTGTGATACAAAATTGGTTCTTGCGGCGGTATTGAGATGTAAGGGATTACGGATTGTAATCAGGTTGTAATCACTGGATTGTAATAAGATCGGACTTGCTGTTTGGTGGACGTAGCCCAGGGATTGGGTGAACCACGTTAAATCTTGGTGCCTTGTGTTCATTTCTGTGTGTTCTATTATTTTCTGTTATTGGTTATATTTGCATGTAGTTTTTTATTTCTTTTCGTGGTTTATCCTAACAAGTGGTATCAGAGCAAGGTTGTCTTTCAGTTATCCTCTGCAGGAAAGTCTCACGGTTAAGTGGGAGTCTCACAGTTGAGTGGGAGCGATGGAAGATGAGGGTAAGTTGAGGGTTGATAGGTTTAATGGGCAGAACTTCCAGTTATGGAAGATGAAAATGGAAGACTATTTATATCAGAAGGATTTATGGAAGCCGTTGGAAGGAAAAGCCAAGAATCATGGAACTATGTCAGAGGCTGAATGAGATCTTTTGGATAGAAAGGCACTCGGAAGCATTCGGTTATGGTTGGCACCATCAGTGGCATTTAATATTACAAAAGCAAAGATGACAGAAGATTTGATGAAAACCCTAGCGACACTGTATGAAAAGCCCTCCGCTTCAAATAAGGTATTTCTCATGAAGCGTTTATTTAATATGAAAATGGCAGAAGGTGGATCTGTTGTAGATCATTTAAATGAGTTTAATACTATTACTAGTCAATTATCTTCTGTGGGTATCAATTTTGATGAAGATGTTAGAAAGGTTAATCTTTCCTTGGATATATTAATTGGGATATTCCAAGGGTCCCTAAATATAGTTTGTCCTCTTATACACATGTGGAGGACATGTCATTGTTTGTCCTTTATTCCACATGTAAGGACAACTCTTGTTTATTTCTTTATTTAGTTTATCCTCCTTAAGAGGATTGTGACACTTTGCACACACCTATTATGAATGTGGCATTCATAGAAATGGGAGTTACAAATGCAACTCCTCTCTCATCTCTATATAAGAGATGCTCCTCCTTCTTTCTTCTTCACTCTTAGCACTTGATGTTATTGTATTGAACTATTTTTGCTCCAACACTCTCTCTCTCTCTCTCTTCTCTAGGCATTTGCCTTCATTCATAATACTCACAAGGGGTTTTCTTTGCTTTCCCCTTATAAATCCTTGTCTCCATTGTTGAACCATCTTGGTGTATGCTCTTGGAGTTTTCTTATCTTATGGTAACATTGTTTCACACTTAACTTACTTGGATTGTTTCTCGTTCCTTGCTCAATATTATCATTTCCTACATGGTATCAGAGCTTGGCTATCTAATCCTTGTTTTAAGTTTTGTGTTGAAGGTTTCCATTCATTGGAGCACACCTTATTTGGAGACGTTATTGAGAGAAGAAGTTTGTGTTGTGGTTTTAGCTCATTTTAACATATCTTGTATATGCAGGTTTCATATTAATTTTTTTTACTAACCCTCTTTGGAAGGCTTGCCGCCAAAGGGTTTTCTTATAAAATTTCAATTTTTTTTCTTGTTTTGGAAGGCATGCCGCCAAAACAAGAAGTATTACATGAGTTAAGTTTTCAATAAGTCTATAATTTTCTCACTCTTTTAAAATTTTTTTTTCTCTTCATACTATAATCTATATTGGTGTGTTAAATTTTTTTTTTTTTTCATACTATACTATTATCATTTCTTACTATTATAATTTTCTTGCTACTGAAGCAAGGATTTACCTTGGTTAATCCTTCTTATATTTACATGTCTTAATCATGCGTAGCGCGAATCTTCTTATTTTAAATTTTTTGTGTGCGGTCGTGCCACCCGCGCGCCGCCGCGTACCCGCAGCGCCGCCGCGTGCCCTCAGCACCACTGCACACCCTCAGCACCGCCGCATGCCCTCAGCATCGCCGCGCACCACCTGAAACTAGCCCCTGCGTCCACTGCCGCGCACAAAAAACTCCAATTTTTTTGAAACACTGCCAAACTCCAGTTGTTTTTTTTTGAAACATTCCACCGCATTTCCACCACTCCCGCCGCCCCCTTCAAACCCTAATGCACAGGCCACGGGCCGTTAGCAGTCTGCCCGGCCCGACGTAAACCCTAAGGCACAGCCTGCGTAAAGGCCACGCGTCACCCGCCGCCTGCGCAGCCACGCCACCCGCTCGACTCCATCCTTATCCTTATCTTCATTTAAACCGCACATTTTTTATTTGAAACCTTCGCTTTGTTTGATACAGCTTTCTTAAAAACTTGTTTAATTTTTTTTATAAGGAAATTTAAAAAAAGTTTATTTAAAAAAAAAAAAAGAGAATTGTTCATTCATTTTTTTTAACAAAAAAAAACAAACTTTTTCATTTTATAATTTTTTTTACTCTAACCTTTTAAAACTATATATATATATATATATATATATATATATATATATATATATATATAAAATTAATTTTATATATAAAAAAACATCATTTTTTTAAATTTGATTTTCAAATCAAGGATTTTTTTTTTTAAATTTTTTTTTTTGTAATCATGTCAACCTTAATTCCAGAAATAAAACTTAATTATTCTAATTATCATTCTTGGAAAACTCATATCTCATTTATTTTTCGTTTTAAACACCTCTTCGAAATAGCCACTGATCCTTCTTTTGAACTTGGTTCAGCGGCTACCCAAGACGAGAAAGATACTTGGAAATCTAAAAATGAAGAAGCTTTAGGGTTAATTGGTATTTCCATTATTTCAGATTTATATGTGTTAATTTCTCACTGTTCTAAAGCTCATGATGCATGGTCCATCTTGAAAATCAAGTATGACAGTGGAGATGAATACCACAAAATACAGTTGCAGGATCAACTTGAAGATCTCAGGTATGCAGATTTCAAAAGTATGGATGAATTTCTCTTAAAATTTGATTCTCTTAAAAGTCAAATTATTGCCTTAGGTGTTCAATTAGAGGACATTCGTTTAATTCATCTTATTCTTAAAAAGTGTCTTCCTAGACAGTTTCAATAGTTTATAACTAATATTCATGCACAGCTTGCTATTCCTACTTTAACTTCTCAGTTAACTTATGTTATTTTTCAAACTTTATTAAGATAGGAAGAAGCTAAGCTAATTCAGTTTGGTACCCTTAAATCAACTGAACATGCATTTGTGTCTAGAAATTTAAATAATAATTTTCGTTCTAATAATAATAATAATAAAAACAAACAATATAATACTAATTCAAATAATTCCAACAATAAATTTCATGCGAAATATAATAATAATACCAATCATCCTAATAACACTCGTAATACTAATAATCAAAGGAATCATTCCAATTCCAAACCTCATTGTTCTTATTGTAACAAAGATGGTCATATTGTCAATAACTGTTTTAAAAAGCAAAATGATAAAAAACCTATGAATAATAGTACCAACAATCAAAACTCAAATCATAAAAAAGGTAACTCTACTGGTTTTAATCCTCGTCATGCTTTTACTTGTAGCTTTAATCTTTGTAGACCTTTAGAATGGATTGTTGACAGTGGTGCATCACAACATGTAACTTCTCATAAAGAAATTTTTGATTCTTTACAACCTGATATTGCTAACATTCCTATTCAGTTAGCTAATAATCAGACTTGTAAAGTTGAAGGATTAGGTGATATTACTATTCCTAATGGTAAATTGCATGATGTATTATATGTACTTGACTTGAAAACTAATTTGCTTTCTGTTTCACAGTTATGTCAGGACTATAAAGTTGAATTCTACAAAGATACATGTTATATCATAGATCCTCAAACTCTAAAAGTGATTGCTCATGCTAAAACGGATAATGACAATTTGTTTAAATTCCATGAATTTGCTAGTTCACAATATTCACTACATACTTCTATTGACTTCAATATATGGCATGAAAGACTTGGCCATTTAAATTTCGATTATATTACTTTCATGCAAAAGCATAATATGGTTGATGGCTTGCCTCACATTATTCCTTCCAAGATTGCCTGTACAGGTTGTATGAGTGGTAAGATGCATAGGGAGCCCTTTCCAAGTGGAAAATCATGGCGGGAAACTCATAAGTTGCATCTTTTCCATAGTGATCTTTTGGGCCCCATGGAGAATAACTCCATCCAAGGTTCTCGGTATGCACTTACCTTTGTTGATGATTTTTCTAGACGAACTTGGATCTATTTTTTGCATAGCAAGGATCAAGTTCTTGATATATTTATTGAATTTCAGTTATATGTTGAATGACAATCTGGTTTTAAACTTAAAATTCTTAGAACTGATAATGGAAAGGAATATGTGAATAATGCTTTTCATTCTTATTTGAAATCATGTGGAATTAAACACGAGCTTACTATTCCTTATACACCACAACAAAATGGTGTGGCGAAAAGAAAGCATCGGACCATTGTTGAAATGTCTAGAAGCATGTTGCATGCTAAGAATTTGCATTATAAATTTTGGGCTGAAGCCATGTTTTGTGCAACTTATATTCTTAATCGGACTCCTACCAAAGCTCTCAAGGTTATCACTCCAGAAGAGGCTTGGTCTGGTAGGAAACCTAATTTACATCATTTAGGGATTTTTGGTTCTATTGCTTATGTTCATACTCCTAAACAGAAAAGGCATAAATTAGATGCTAAGTCATCTCCTTATATGTTTGTTGGTTATGATGAAAACACTAAAGGTTATCGTGTTTATGATTCCACTACTAACAAAGTTCAAGTTGCTAGAGATGTTTGTATTGCAGAAAATGGAGTCCATGATTGCTCTACTACACATGATGCAGAATTCAGTGGCACTAAAATTGTGCTGGTGGAGGACCAACCTCCTTCTCTTAACCCTACTCCTCCTCTTAATCCTTCAAATCAAGTACCACCTATTATTTCTGCTCCTACAACTCATGATATGCAAGTAGATACTAATGATGCCTTTATTGCTAATAATTCTTCCTCTAGTGATAATTCCATTACAACTAAACGTAAACCTAAATGGGCTCAAAACTTAATCAATGAAGGTGATGATTACATTTCTAGATCTGGTGGAATTAAACATAGAAGGATTAATTATTGTAATTATGCTTTGATGACTACTATTATGAATTCTAACGATCCTAAGTCTTTTGATCAAGCTATCTCTCACCCTCATTGGCAAAAAGCCATGCAAGAGGAATATGATTCTTTAATTGCTAATCAAACTTGGGACTTAGTCAAATTACCTCATGGCAAGAATATAGTTTCATGTAAATGGTTATACAAAACAAAATTGAATACTAATAATGAAATTAGTAAATTTAAGGCTAGACTAGTTGCTAGAGGTTTTTCACAAATTGAAGGATTAGACTATAATGAAACTTTTGCTCCTGTTGCTAAGATGCCTACTATCAAATTAGTTCTTGCTTTAGCATCTAAAATGAATTGGCCCATTCATCAAATGGATGTTAAAAGTGCCTTCTTAAATGGTGATTTACATGAAGAAATCTATATGGCTCAACCTCCAGGATTTGTTAAGAAAGGTAGTGAAAATCTGGTTTGGAAATTGAACAAATCTATTTATGGTCTTAAACAATCACCTAGAGAATGGTATTCTAAAATTAATTCTTTCTTTATTTCTCAAGGTTTTGCTAGAAGTCAGAATGATCCAAATTTGTATATTAAACATACTAACGATGACATTATTATTGTTATTGTTTATGTAGATGATCTAATACTCACTTCTAATTCAGACGCTTTGATTTCTGATATCAAATTCCAACTTAAACAGAAATTTCAGATGACTGATTTAGGTATCTTACATTACTTCTTAGGTATGCAAATTTTCCAAACTCCTAAAGGTATCTTTCTTTCTCAAAGTAAGTATGCTTATGATCTTTTAGAAAAATTTAAGATGAATGACTCTAACCATGTTTCAATTCCATGTGAATTAGGTACTAAATTAATGACTGATATGAATACTCCTTTTGTTGATGAAACTTTGTATAGGCAGTTGGTAGGAAGTTTAAATTATTTAACTCTTACTAGACCTGATATTGCTTATAGTGTTGGTTTAGTTTCTTGATTTATGTCTAAACCTCAACAAACTCATTTTAAAGTTGCTAAACGCATCTTAAGGTACATTAAATGAACTATTAATATGGGATTATTTTATGATGCAAATTCTGAATTTATTTTACATGGCTATACTGATTCCGATCTAGGTGGAGATCCCAATGATGGGAAATCCACTTGTGGTTATATTTTCTTTGGTGGTTCAGGTCCAATTTCTTGGAAAAGCAAAAAAGAACACTCTATTTCCCTTTGCTCAACTGAAGCTGAATACAAAGGTTGTACCAATGCAGCTAAGGAAGATTTATGGATTAGAAGACTTCTTGATGATTTGGGTCTACCTCAACAATCACCTACACCTATACATTGTGACAATCAAAGTGCTATTGCCTTGGCAAAGAATCCAATTTATCATGCACGAACCAAACATATTTCACTTCAACATCACTTCATTCGAGAACAAGTTGAAGACAAGCAAATTATTCTTCTTTATTGTAAAGGAGAAGATCAAGTGGCTGATATTTTAACCAAACCACTTTCTAAAGAGAGATTTCAGTTCCATTGTAAAAATTTGGGTTTACAACCCGTTGATGTAAACTCCCCAAGTAAAGATTAAGGGGGGGTGTTAGAAAGGTTAATCTTTCCTTGGATATATTAATTGGGATATTCCAAGGGTCCCTAAATATAGTTTTTCCTCTTGTACACATGTGGAGGACATGTCATTGTTTGTCCTTTATTCCACATGTAAGGACAACTCTTGTTTATTTCTTTATTTAGTTTATCCTCCTTAAGAGGATTGTGACACTTTGCACACACCTATTATGAATGTGGCATTCATAGAAATGGGAGTTGAAAATGCAACTCCTCTCTCATCTCTATATAAGAGATGCTTCTCCTTCTTTCTTCTTCACTCTTAGCACTTGATGTTATTGTATTGAGCTACTTTTGCTCCAACACACACTCTCTCTCTTCTCTAGGCATTTGCCTTCATTCATAATACTCACAAGGGGTTTTCTTTGCTTTCTCCTTATAAATCCTTATCTCCATTGTTGAACCATCTTGGTGTATGCTCTTGGAGTTTGCTTATCTTATGGTAACATTGTTTCACACTTAACTTACTTGGATTGTTTCTCGTTCCTTGCTCAATATTATCATTTCCTACAGAAGAAATTAGGGCTCTCTTGATTTTGTGTTCTTTGCCTGAAAGCTGGAATGGCTTGGTAATGGCGGTGAGTAATTCTGTTCCTGGATCTAGTACCCTAAAATATGATGATGTGATCGGTGTTATTTTAAGTGAGGAAACTCGTAGAAAATCCTCAGGTGGATCTACATCAGGAAGTGCTTTAAATGCACAAAGTAGGGGCAGAAGGACTGAAAGAGGAAGTAACTCTGGAAATTATGCGAAATCAAGAGGAAAGTCAAAGGGGAGGAGGTCTCAATTGAGAGGACCAAATGATTGCTGGTACTGTGGGAAACCAAGGCACAAAAAGAAAGATTGCTGGAATTGAAAGAAAAATGAAGGAGATAAATCAGATGGAGACAAGGAGGCAAATGTGGTAAGTAACAAATCCGAAGAGGATGCTTTGCTTCTGTCTTTAGAGAGTGTTGATGATTCATGGGTTTTAGATTCTAGTGCTTCATTTCATGCTACACCTCATAGAGGTTATTTCATTGATTATGTCCAAGGGGATTTTGGGCTTGTTTATTTGGGGGATAATGAACCCTGTCAGATTGTTGGAAAGGGAAAAATTAAGATTAAGTTGCAGAATGGGAATCATTGGCTACTACATGAGGTAAGACATGTTCCAAAACTAAGTAGAAATTTAATTTCAGCAGGGCAACTCGGTGATGAGGGTTGTGTAGTTACTTTTAATTATAAAAATTGGAAGGTTTCAAAAGGTTCCCTTGTAGTAGCAAAAGGTGTGAAAGTAGGAACCTTATATCTTTGTACGGGTCATATTGTTCCTTCTACTTTGATTGTTTTAGAGAAAAATGAATATTCAGGAACAATTACTGCAGTTGAGCAGGGAGAACAAATAACTGCTGTAGATTTTGATACAGTGTTGTGGCACAATAGACTTGGGCACATGAGTGAGAAAGGTATGAAAGTACTTCATTCAAGGAAAGTTTTACCAGGTCTAAAATGTGTGAATATGGATTTTTGTGAAAGTTGTGTGTATGAAAAACAAAAGAGAGTGAGTTTTGTAAAGACAGGGAAGGAAAACAAAAAGGAGAAATTAGAGCTTGTGCATACAGATGTATGGGGACTAGCCCAGGTATCTTCCCTTGGTGGCTCTCATTATTATGTTACATTTATTGATGACGCAACTAGAAAAGTATGGGTTTATTTCCTTAGATAGAAATCTGATATATTTCAAACTTTTAAGAAATGGAAATGCTTGGTTGAAAATGAGACTGGTAAGAAATTAAAATGTCTCAGATTTGATAATGGTGGTGAGTATTGCAGTCATGAATTTGAAGATTATTGCTCCACTAATGGTATTCGTAGACAAAAAACTGTTCCAAGGACTCCACATGAAAATGGAGTGGCTGAACGCATGAACAGGACTATAATGGAGCGCGCAAGGAGCATGAGGTTGCATGCTGGGTTGCCCTTACACGTGGGCGGAGGCTATCAATACTACAGTATATTTGATTAATAGAGGTCCCTCTACTCCTTTGGGATGTGGTATTCTAGAGGAAGCATGGACTGGTAAGAAGGTGAGTTATTCTTTTCTCAAGACCTTCGGTTGTGAAGCTTTTGCTCATATAGACTCTGAAAATAGAACCAAGCTAGAAGCTAAATCAAAGAAATGTGTCTTTGTTGGATATGACATTAATGAATTTGGTTATAGGCTTTGGGATTTTGAAAATCTTAAAATTATTAGAAGTCGGGATGCCATATTCAATGAGAAAGTGTTGTACAAAGATCTGTTGCAGCAACATGAGAAGAAAGAAGATGATTATGTAGTGCTAGATGATACTCCAAAAGCTGATGTTCCAACCATTCCTCATGATGTGCAATAACTGCAACAACAAATACCACACACACCAGTGAATGTTAGACGGTCAACAAGGCAAATTAGACCTCCACAAAGGTTTTCTCCCTCTTTGTATTCTATTTTACTTACTGATGCTGGTGAACTTGAAAGTTATGATGAAGCTGTGCAGGTGGATACTAAGATTCAGTGGGAGTTTGCAATGAAAGATGAAATGGAATCTTTGCTGAAAAATAAGACATGGGACTTGTGCAAGTTGCTTGCAAGTAAAAAGGCTTTACAAAATAAATGGGTTTACAGGTTGAAAGAAGAGGAAGGAGGTAAGAAAAGATTTAAGGCAGGGTTAGTTGTAAAAGGATTTTCACAGAAAAAGGGAATTGATTTTGATGAGATATTTTCTCCTGTTGTTAAAATGACTTCTATTCATACTATTTTATGTCTTGTGGCTACTGAAGATTTGCATTTAGAGCAGATGGATGTTAAAACAACCTTTCTTCATGGTGATTTGGATGAAGAAATATATATGGCTCAGTCACAGGATTTTGAGGTCAAAGGTAAGGAGAACTTAGTGTGCAAATTGAAGAAAAGTTTATATGGCTTGAAGCAAGCACCTCAGCAATGGTATCTGAAATTTGACAGTTTTATGTATAAGCATGGATATAATAGGTGTCATTCAGATTACTGTGTTTATTTTAAGAGGTTGGATGATGATAGCTATATTATTTTATGTTTATATGTTGATGATATGCTTGTAGCTGGGTCTAACATGGATCATATTAAGGGGCTGAAATGCCAATTAGCACATGCATTTGCTATGAAGGATTTGGGGGCAGCAAAACAAATCCTTGGTATGAAGATTTGCATAGATAGGAAGAACAAAACATTGACACTATCTCAAGCTTATTATGTTGAGAAGGTGTTGCAACGTTTCTCTATGGAGAATGCTAAAGCTGTCAGCACACCTTTACCTGGTCATTTGAAATTGACTAAGGAGATGTGTCCCAAGACACATGAAGAGGAGGATAAGATGTGCAAGGTACCCTATGCTTCAGCTGTAGGAAGTTTGATGTATGCTATGGTATGCACTAGGCCAGATATTGCACATGTAGTGGGAGTCGTTAGCAGGTATATGAGTCATCCAGGATTTGAGCATTGGAATGCTGTCAAGTGGATTCTCAGATATTTGAGAGGAACATCCAATAAGTGTTTACACTTTCGGGGCTCTACTATTGATTTACATGGCTATGTTGACTCAGATTTGGCTAGGGATATTAATACCAGGCGGAGTACTACAGGTTATGTCTTTACTGTTGGTGGGGCAGCCGTGAGCTAGGTTTCTAGGTTACAGAAGATTAATGCTCTCTCCACTACAGAGGCAGAGGATGTTGCTGCTATAGAGGCAGCCAAGGAGATGATATGGCTTTAGTTCTTCTTGGAAGAATTGGGACATCCTCAGAAGGATAATTATTTGTTCACAAATAGTTAGAGTGCCATTCATCTTGCTAAGAATTCAGCTCTGCATTCTAAGACCAAACACATACAGTTGCGGTACCATTTCATTCGATCAATTTTGGAGGATGGACAGTTAAAGTTGGAGAAGATACATACCAATGACAATCCAGCAGATTTGTTGACAAAGGTTGTAACAAGGGAGAAGCTGAACTCCTCTTCAGCTTCGGTTGGTCTTTTAGACTGAACATGAATAAAAGAACAGTAGAGTCCAGGATGGTTTGATCCAGTGGGAGCCCCATGTGGTAGTGGTATTGCTATAGGATCAGTCTCCAAGTGGGAGATTGTTGTTTAGTGTGGAGCCTGATCAGTCCCCAAGTGGGAGATTGTTAGATTGTGGTGACTAATCAGGAAAGTACTGTACATACTTCATAAATAGTGGGGTTCGGGGCATCGCCTTGAAATTTTTTTTTGGGCAGTAGCCGACATGGTAACTGACATATTATGGCCGACATATGGCCAACATGTTATAACCCTAAAGCGGTTTAATACTTGTATAAAAGGGCTTAGGGTTGGGTATTCTATATAATGTTGTGATACAAAATTGGTTCTTGCGGCGGTATTGAGCTGTAAGGGATTACAGATTGTAATAAGGTTGTAATCACTGGATTGTAATAAGATCAGACTTGCTGTTTGGTGGACGTAGCCCAGGGATTGGGTGAACCACGTTAAATCTTGGTGCCTTGTGTTCATTTCTATGTGTTCTATTATTTTCTGTTATTGGTTATATTTGCATGTAGTTTTTTATTTCTTTCTGTATGTTATAACCCTAAAGCGGTTTAATACTTGTATAAAAGGGCTTAGGGTTGGGTATTTTATATAATGTTGTGATACAAAATTGGTTCTTGCAGTGGTATTGAGCTGTAAGGGATTACAAATTGTAATTAGGTTGTAATCACTGGATTGTAATAAGATCGGACTTGCTATTTGGTGGACGTAGCCTAGGGATTGGGTGAACCACGTTAAATCTTGGTGCCTTGTGTTCATTTCTGTGTGTTCTATTATTTTCTGTTATTGGTTATATTTGCATGTAGTTTTTTATTTCTTTTCGTGGTTTATCCTAACATCACCCACCCACTCAGAGCTAATAGAACTGATGATTCAATGCCAAAATTAGTGGTTTCAAAGTTATGCTTTGGTGCACCTATGAACTGAGGCACACTACGAGTTTTGGAATCGAGCAAGATCACTGTACCGAATCCAAATGGAAGGTGATCACTCAAATATGAGATAGATTATTTTAGGTCTCAACAACACCCTCTTGTAGCATTCAACAGTTCATTGATAGCCCTCATGAGCTCTGAGTTATGACCCTCGAAAGATCGACCTCGAAATGCACTTAGAGCACCTTGGAGACTCCTTGGTATGGGGTGGCCGCGGATGATGGATGGTCTTTTTGGTCAGAACAAGGGTGTCACTAGGGTTCACCTGTCCACTCAGAGCCAATGGCACTGCCGATTCAATGCCAAGATCAACGGTTTCAAAGTTACGCTCTGGTGCACCTATGAACTAAGGCACACTATGAGTTTTGACATCAAGTGAGATCGCTGTGCCAAATCCAAACGAAACGTGATCTCTCAAAAATGAGATAGGTTATTTTAAGACTTGGCAACATCGTCCTATAGAATTTGACATTTCATCGATAGCCCTCACAAGGTTAAAGTTATGACCCTCGAAAGATCAACTTCAAAATGCACTTAGAGCACCTTGGAGACTCCTTAGTACGGGGTGGCCATGGATGATGGATGGTCTTTGTGGTTGGAACAAGGGTGTCACTACGGTTCACCCACCCACCTAGAGCTAATGGCACTGATGATTTCAATGCCAAGATCAATGGTTTCAACATTATGCTCTGGTGCACCTATGAACTGACACACACTGCAAGTTTTGGCATCAAGCGAGATCACTGTGCCGAGTCCAAATGGAAAGTGATCTCTCAAAAATGAAATAGGATATTTTGGGCCTTGGCATCACTATCCTATAGAATTTTATGTTTCATCGATAGCCCTCACAAGCTCCAAGTTATGACCCTCAGAAGATCAACCTTGAAATGCACTTAGAGCACCTTGGAGACTCCTCGGTACGAGGTGGTTGCGGATGATGGATGGACTTTGTGGCTGGAACAAGGGTGTCACTAGGGTTCACCTGCCCACTTGGAATTGACGATTCGATGCCAAGATCAATGGTTTCAAAATTATGCTTTGGTGCACCTATGAACTAAGGCACACTACGAGTTTTGGTATTGAGTGAGATTGCTATGCTGAATCCAAACGAAGGGTGATCTCTCAAAAATGAGATAGGTTATTTTAGGCTTTGGCATCACCATCCTATAGAATTTTATTTTTCATCAATATCCCTCATAAGCTTTGAGTTATGACCCTTGGAAGATTGACCTCAAAGTGCACTTAGAGCACCTTGGAGGCTCCTCGGTATGGGGTGGTTGCGGACAATGGATGGTCTCTGTGGTTGGAACAAGGGTGCAAATAGGGTTCACCCAGCCACCCAGAGCCAATGGTGCTGATGATTTGATGCCAAGATCAACGGTTTCAAAGTTACACTCTAGTGCACGTATGAACTAAGGCACACTGTGAGTTTTGGCATTGAGCAAGATCGCTCTACCGAATCCAAACAGAAGGTGATCTATTGAAAATGAGATAGATTATTTTAGGCCTTGGCATCACCATCCTGTAGAATTTGACATTTCATCGATAGCCCTCACGAGCTTTGAGTTATGGCCCTCGAAAGATTGACCTCGAAATGCACTTAGAGCACCTTGGAGACTCCTCAGTATGGGGTGGTCGTGGACGATGGATGGTCTCTATGGCTGGAACAAGGGTGTTACTAGGGTTCACCCGCCTACCCAGAGCCAATGGAACTGACAATTCGATGCCAAGATCAACGGTTTCAAAGTTACGCTCTAGTGAACCTATGAACTAAGGCACACTACAAGTTTTGGCATCGAGTGAGATTGCTGTACTAAATCCAAATGGAAGGTGATCTCTCAAAAATGAGATAGGTTATTTTAGGCCTTGGCATCACCATCTTGTAAATTTCAACATTTCATTGATAGCCCACACGAGCTCTGAGTTTTGACCCTCGAAAGATTGACCTCAAAATGCACTTAGAGCACCTTGGAGACTCCTCGGTATGGGGTGGTCGTGGATGATGGATGGCCTCCATGGATAGAACAAGGGTTTCAAAAGGGTTCACCCTCCCACCTGAAAATAATGGTGCTGACGATTCGATGCCAAGATCAATAGTTTCAAAGTTACACTCTGGTGCACCTATGAATTGAGGCACACTGTGAGTTTTGGCATCAAGCGAGATCACTGTGCCAAATCCAAATGGAATGTGATCTCTCAAAAATGAGATAAGTTATTTTAGGCCTCGACATCATCGTCCTGTAGAGTTTGATGTTTCATCGATAGCCCTCTCAAGCTCTGAGTTACGACCCTCGAAAGATCGACCTTGAAATGCACTTAGAGCACCTTGGAGATTCCTCAATATGGGGTGGCCGCAGATGATGGATGGTCTCCATGGACAAAAAAAGGGTGTCGCTAGGGTTCACCCACCCACCCAGAGCTAATGGCGCTGATGATTTGAGCTAAGATCAACGGTTTCAAAGTTACGCTCTAGTGATCCTTTAATGTTAGAATGTTATTTTTATGCACTTTTATGGATGTGTATTTTGAAATTGAATAACTTTTACAAATTGAATAGTTCAAAAACATGGAAACTAATGTCTCATGTCTAAAGATAGAGACTAATAAGTATGAATCTAATCCTTAAGTAGTCTAGTTAGTTCGATATTATATTATAGATCTCTTTAGATGACTGTATAGATCTCTTTAGGTGGGTGTATCGATAAAGACAATGGCTATAACAACTTACCAAGGGGAATTTACTATGCTTAATTTTCTTCATGAAAAGAATAAACATTTCCCTCATGCCCATTTCTTGAACTACTTACAAAATGAAGAAAACATCAGAAGTGTAATTTGATGAACACAATTCAACTCTTTAATTAAAGATTTTATAATATTAATATTATCTAATGTTTAATATTAATAAGTGCAATTTTCTTTATATTTTTGATATAATTGGATACCTACAAATGTTTTGTGAGTTCTAGATGTTTCTTTTGATAAATGCCCCTTTTATTTTTAATGAACATTCAAAGCCAAATTTTTTGAGTAAAAATTGAGGATCTTATTTAATGAAGCTTGTGCACATTATGTTTTATTATAAATTTTTTTAAAAAAAATGCATTGCATCAATCTCTTGTGATACTACAAGAAAGATTCTATAATTTGCTAGAACAAAATCTTGAGATTGTTACTTGCAATAAACATATTCTATAACAAATAATTGCATACATTAATCATTTAGAGAGAAAGTTGTATAACATGTGGCTAAAAAAGCATGGAGTTATAAGAAGGAAAAAAATAATATTTCATACATTTAATTTATGTTAACATCAACCCTAGCTTTGTGATCAAGTTGTCTTCAGAACCGTCATGGGTCTTGGCTAGGTTGGGTTACACCGGTGTTCACTAGGTTGGGGTCTTGGCTTATGTAAGCGACATAATTTTTTGTATAGGGTTTAGGTTTCTAGCTTGGAAGGTGTCTTCATGTTGGAGTGCTTGAGATAGGTTTTGTGTTTCCCAATACAACCTAGCTCTATGTTCAATCTCTTGCTTCTTCTGTTAGTGGTGACTTTATTCTATCTTACTCATGATTATTCTCTTTTCTTACCTATGGTGAATGGCTATGTTGATATGTGAGAGTAATGTTAGGAAATTTGTGAGAGATCAAGATTCTATGTAGTTTCTTTGGCCACCTGTCTCTCTTTATCTTGGTGATGATATTTGAATACCCTTTGTTCTTCAAGGTTTATTCTTTTTTAAAATCTATGTTGGTGGTAGTTGGGATGCAACTTTAATAGTAAGTATGGCATAGTAGTATGTGTCTTTCTCCTCCATTTGATTTTTCTCCATGCAGATGTTGAGATTTTTTTGGGTATTCTCTATGAGGACTCTTCATTTCTTCTATAGTGTCTCTATTTCTCATCCTTATTAGAAGATTAAATTTCTTATGGTTATTTTTGGTGGATCATCTCACGTGGTGGAGATCTCCCCTCTAAAGGGTGAAAAATGTTTTATTTATTTAATAGCATTTTTTTTTAATATCTGGAGGTTGTACGGTTGAAGATCATTTTTTTTTTCATGCTATGATTTTTGCACTAGGAAATTGGCTCAAAGAAGAGAAATAATGAGGTTTTCATGCTTCTTGTTGAGTGATGGTATAACTTCTCTTTGGGGATCAATTATTGGTTTTGAAGATGACAAGGATTATTTTTGGGACGTGTTTGGAGGATTTAAAAATACTTGTTATTTCCTTATGGAAGGGTTGTTGGCTCCCAATTTTTGAGCTTTAAAGTTCTTTTCTATTATTTGCTCTTTGTGCATTTTTATGTTTAGGGGGTTTGTTTCTCTATATGATTTGTTTCCCTTTTGGGTTTCTATAAAAGGGAGAATTTTTTCCTTTGTATGAGTGGATATAGTTATTTTTGGTTTTTCTCCAGTTTTACTAACATTGGTTGATAGTTTAAAAGGGAATTTTCTAGATATATGTTTTCTTTGGTTGGGAAGACATGGAAATTTTGGTAAACTTGGAACATTTAGGATCCTTAGAAAAATCATTAAATTTTTGGGGTACTTTTCAAAACGCTACAAGGTTTTAGGTTCCTTTCAGAAATCCATTGGACTTGTCTTTGGAGGTCTACCTCCCTAACTAAGTTTCTTTTTATGTTGTGTTGTTGTTCTAAGGATCTTCTCACTATAAATGGTTTCAAGGGCCTGCCAACCCCTTCATATGTAAAAAGTAAAATTTGAAATGTAACTAAAGAGTAAAAATCTTATAGAAAGTTTATAAAAATTGAAAAACCACCTCTCTATGAAATTAATATATCACAATGATGTAAAAGAGATAATCATGAAAAAAATTAAATTGATCTTTTCTTTTCAAGTACTAAATTATATCATGTAATTTAGACCACTCATCATAAATAAAAATAGAATAATTCAAATCTTTTGCATGTATTTGGACATGTATGTGTTATTTTGAATAACTTATCTTTTTCATTATTAAAAAAATCATATACATAAAAACTTCACATTTTACATCATAATACATCATAAATCTTAGGAATTCTCTCCAACACCCCCCACTCTTCATGATGTACCTACATTCCAATATCATAATTTTTTTTTAGTAACTTATTGTATTAAACAAGATAATCAGTGGTTCACTAAATCATTTTGAAAAAAATAACATAAGAAGTAAATATACCTAGTCGAGTGTTCTAGTAGGGTCCTCTCTCTAGGGTCTCCAACAAGGCTTCATGATTAGCATTAGTAATAGTAAAAAGTTATTTTACTTTTGGTCTTCCTTGATGCTTCAACAACTTTACATTTGTTGCTATAATAAGATGCAAATATATGAGCATTATTTTATGCTTCTGATAGTCTTCAAATGTAGGAATTCCATTCCTTCTAAGCATGTATGTTTGTAGCCATGTTCTAGTGACAACCACTGAACCAGTAGGATATGTGAATCCATCATCATCTATGATTAGTTGTGCAAGATTTTGTTTACCTCTTAGAAAACATGCTAACCAATATTTGGATTTCTCATCATTCCCCTGTAGTGCAACCAATGTGAAGATATGTCCTGGCTGAAGTAGATCTGATAGATGGTTATGCTCAAGTGATCTTTCAATGTAATCATTTCTGATAGAGGGTATGATAGACAATGGAGTAAGATAATGTGGAGCCCATGTGTCCACCCACTCACTCAACTCACAATGATCCCAATTACACTGAAAACAACTAGGACAAAAGCAAGCTAGCTGCTGTGTTCAAATGGTCCATGTACTAGAATCAGAGCTCTGAAATAAATGCTTTTTGGATGAGTCTCTCACTATAGTACAATCTAATCTATCATCTATGGACCCTTCCTCAACCAACCAAAAGAACTTGCATACCACTAAATCAAGAGTCCCCTCCTGTGATAATGCTAAACTGCACCAATCAACAATGCTACGAGCATCAAGAAGCTCTGTTGCTGAAATCTTCAGTTGCTCCTTAACTAGAGCTCTCTTCACACATGCCCCTACTCCATCATGTTCCCATTTTCCATGTCCAGACTCAAAAAAACTCCAACTATGAGGCACCCCCCTCTCTACATGCATCCTACACAACCACTAAAATATGTGAGCATTCTTGAATTGACCTGCACAATTATTTGACCAAATAATATGTCTATTCATAGCAATTGCATGCTCATGTAAGAAATCAAAATAATTCTTGAAACAATGTTGCACAAACTTGTGAGAGTGAGATCTATCATCACTCATATAAAAATGATACTCTCTAATAATCTTTTGATTATCTTCTACACTATCAGGGGCATGTCTATATGTTATGTGAACGAAAATAGCAATATGTATGGAGTTGTAATACTGAGATTGTGTCTCATTTTGAGGTTGCAATGTGTAGTTCTTAGCAAAATCAATAGCTGATGTAATAGTGCCAATGGGAAAAGTATCCTTACACATTCTAAATTGTTGATCCAACCACTAAGACCTGTGACTATGTCTTGCATACTTGTCGAAAAGATTTGCCTTGAAATCTAAAATATAACTAGCCACACTGATATCTTTTCCAACCAATTCACATCTAAAGCCCTCACCCCCACTCTTCAATCTGTATTTTACCATTTCATATACCTTTTTTTTTACTATTGTCTTTCCAAGATCTTGTTCACACCCCTCATGGAAACATGTATCAAATTTGGATAAGCCACCACATTCTGAACACTTCTCATTTAAGCAAGCATTTTTATAAAAGAAACAACCATCAACTCTATGACATAAAAATTGATCTAGCAAGTCTCTTGATGATTTTGGAAGCCCACTAGCACCACAATCCTCCAACATTTCTTTACTATGCAAAGTAGAACACATGGAGTGTAATAGTTCATGGTGAATAGAAAACTCAACATGATATTTGCAACAACATGTATTTTGAATTTTGAGTGGCACACAATAAAATTGCTTCAAAGATTCAAAAGACCTTTGTGATATATGAAGACTTGGATGACTCTCTCTAAATTGTTTGAACAACTTAGTTTGACTTACCTCCAAATAGTGTTTAGGATGTGGCATTCGGTCTTTGATGCCAATTCTCAACTTTAACATGTCTTTAGCATTGGGTGATACTCATGAGCTAGAGCACCAAAATTGTGTAATTTCTTCCTTCACATCATTGGATAGGTTCTTATCAAAATGTGGAAGTCTCCCACCAAATGCACATGTTTCATTTTGAAGAGAATCATCAATTCTCTCTTGTTGACTAAGTGCTCTTCTCAAAGTAGTATGAGTTAGGTTCAAATCAATACAAGTTTGTCTCATATATCTACCCTTTCTCAAATGATGACTTATCAAAGAGGTTGTAATAACCCTTCGAGCAGCTCTATTATCCTTCTCCCTACTATTTTTTCCAATACTATTGAGAGAACTGAAAAGATTCTTCACAATAATGGCATTTCTTTCCAACTTTTTATTAATACAAATCTTCAATTTGGAAAGCATAGGTCTCATCTTTTTTTATCTTTAATAAGTGCATGAAAAGCTAACATTGCTCCACCACTATCTTGTTTCCAAAAAAATTCTTATATAGTCTTGAAGCCCATAACCAAATGGTTCTTTCTGATTTTTTCCCTTCCAAATTGGTAATAATCTTTTCATCAATTTCAATTATCCATTTTGGTGTTCTAGAACCTTCATGTCGTTTATAATTAGGAGATATGTAAGGTTCTTGTGCATTAGGTTCCTATGCATTGTGATGTTTGGCATGGTCAATTATGTAATTTACATTATGACCTAGTAGCATTTTGTTCTCTAAATTTTCATTCTCTAAATTTTTAATTCTGGCATTATCGTTTTCAATTGGTACATTTTCATTTCTCAACTTCACATATTCATTATTTGACTCTATGATTTCACCTTCGACTAATTTATCATCAACTTGATTGACATTTAACATACATTGTCTTTTCCTTCAATGTTTCATTTTGTCCCTTTCCCTATATGCCACAATGTCTTAATTGGATACCTTGCTTTTGCGTTTAGCCTTTCGACAACTACTGCTCTCCATTCAGATGACAATATCAAACACCTAGGTTATATTATCAATTTTTTTTCAATTGGTTGGGCCCCAAAACGTGACTTTTTGTAAAACCCATGAAAAAGACCCACAAAAAGTGATGTTGTCGGGTCTGCAGTGATAGGAAATATTTGTGAAAAATCATGTTAGTAAAATTGGATATCTGATCTGAGATCGAATATCCAATTTCATATCGGATATCCGATATCAAATTGGATATCTGATACTGGCTGCAAAAAAATTGGAGGGAAAAATGAATTTGTGAGTTATATGACTAATTTGAGTTATGAAATATGTAAAGATATAATATATAATCTATAAATATATAATATAACAAGAGACACAATGCATCATAGTTCTTGCCTAACACATAATGGTTATAGAGGTGCATATGAGTGAGAATAAGATTAAATAGTTCTAAATTAACATTGTGAATGCATTAATTTTTGCCTAGAAATGCACTTGTGATTTGATAGGATGGCTTATATTTTGTTGTTAAATTCTCATCCTAGAAATGCAGTTGTGATCTGAAAGGATGGCTCATATTTTGTTGTTAAGTTTTCAGGTTATATTATTATATGTTTAGGCATTTAAGCTCAATAATAAGAGGCCAAAGTCCCCAACTATGTATTATTCTCATCTTGATTATCAAATGGAAGTCACACTATTTTTAATGATTAGATAGAGATAAATAGCAGTATAGAACAATAACAACATAAACATATATGCAGAGGAAACAATGATAGATAATATATAGGAGGAAGAGGAAGAGAGAAAATAGTAAGATAGAGCAATACCAACATAAGTTTTGTGTGTGTGTGTGTGTGTGTGTGAGAGAGAGAGAGAGAGAGAGAGAGAGAGAGAGAGAGAGAGAGAGAGAGAGAGAGATAAATATAATTATTTTTAATAAAAAAAATAGTCAAAATAAAATCATGGTTATAATGAAAAATTTAAAAATATTATATTTTAATTAATGAAACTAAGAATTTAATTTTTATATAAAAACTCACATTTGTATAAGAAAAAATGAAATGTATTGAAATATAAAAATATTTTATAAATAAATCTAATTGTTTAATTTTACACAATTACAGAAGGTTTACTATTTAATGTTTTGTATTTCTAATTTTTTCATAATAAAATTAAGTAATTTTTAATTATGAAATAATATCTATATAATTTAATATGTATATTTGTAAATAATAAATAGATGTAATACATGTAAATTTGATGTTGATGAATAAATATGATGTAATAAATAAGAAATAGAATATAACTATTTAATTTTAATACCTAGTTTATAAAAGCTTAATAATAATTTACATATCTTTTAGAATTGAATTATTTCTTTTTTTGTGGTTATTTCCTTTAGTATATTTTTTTATTGTAAAATATAATTATTAATTTAATATTAAGAAATATTATTAAGTTTTAAATATATTTAAATTAAATGATAAATTGTTTAAATATAAAATATTAATAATAATAAATGATATAATTTACAAATTGTAATACTTATCAATTATACATATTACAAATAATATTATAAAATATAATCAAAAAATAATATTGTTTAATTTATTTTTACAAAAGTAAAATAATAGTAATAATTTAACTAATTTTATTAAAAAATCAAAGTTTTAAAAAAATTATAAATTCAAATACAAAGATATAACATATTGAAATTCTATTGCTATTGAAAATTAATATTGATTAGACATGTTGTGTGAGGTGGAAGTTAAAATGATTGAAAAAAAAATCTTATCAACTTGTCACAAAGATAAAGTTGTAATTAATGCATTCATGCAAGATGAAATTACTAGAAAATATTTGTATGTTTGATTTGATTGGTTAGTGTTAATGTGATATTAGGATGACATGAATGCATAAGTATTCCTGCTTATGGCAAGAACTAATAATATAACTATATATATATATATATAAAATGTAACATAAAGATATAATATATAATAATATATTATGTTATTATTATTATTAAAATCTATAAATATAATATATAATATTATATTATAATATTATTATTTTTACTATATTTTTATTTAATATAATAGCACAATATATTATATATATGTTATTAATGTATATTATCATTATTATCATCTATAATATATTATTATTATCATCTATAATATATTATTATTATTATGACCTATGTTATTAATATATAATAATATATTATATTATTATTATTATAATCTATAAATATAATATATATATATATGATTATTATACTATATTATTATTATTTTTACTATAATATCATATTTTTACTATATTATTTCTATTAGAATTGTTTATATGGGTCGAAAGGGGTCACATAATGACCTATGACCTATTTCGACACATTCTATGACAACATATGTCTCTAGGGGTCCTAAGACCCCTAGGGACATATTAAAATAATTTATATGGGTCGAAGGGGGTCATAGAATGACCTATGACCCCTTTTGACACACACCATGATAACATATGTCCCTAGGGGTCCTACGACCTCTAGGGACATATTATAATTGTTTATACGATTCGAAGATCCTATGACCCCTTTGGACACATTCCATGAGAACATATGTCCCTAAGGGTCTTAGGACCCCTAGGGACATATTATAATCATTTATATGGGTCAAAGGGGGTCATAGGATGACCTATGACCACTTTTGGCACATTCCATAATGACATATGTCCCTAGGGGTCTTAGGACCACTAGGGGCATATTAGAATCGTTTATATGGGTCGAAGGGGGTCATAGGATGACCTATGACCCCTTTCAACACATTCCATGATGACATATGTCTCTAGAGGTCCTAGGACCCCTAGGGACATATTAGAATCATTTATATGGGTCAAAGGGGGCCACAGGACGACCTATGACCCCTTTCGACACATTCTATGATGCCATATGTCTCTAGGGGTCCTAGGACCCCCAGAGACATATTAAAATTATTTATATGGGTTGAAAGGAGTATTAGGATGACCTATGACCCCTTTCAAAAAATTCCATGACAACATGTGTCTCTAGGGGTCCTAAGACCCCTAGCAACATGTTATAATTGTTTATATGGGTTAAAAGGGGTCATAGGATGACCTATGACTCCTTTTGACACATTCCATGATGACATATGTCCCTAGGGGTCCTAGGACCCCTAGGGACATATTAGAATCATTTATATGGGTCAAAGGGGGTTATAGGATGACCCATGACCCCTTTTGACACATTCTATGATGACATATGTCTTTAGGGGTCCTAGGACTCATAGGAACATTACAATCATTTATATGGGTCGAAGGGGGTCATAAGATGACCTATGACCCTTTTTGACACATTTCATGACTACATATGTCATTAAGGATCCTAGAACTCCTAGACACATATTAGAATCATTTATATGGGTCGAAGGGGGTCATAGGTCAATCGACACATTCCATGACGACATATGTCCCTATGGGTCCTAGGACCCCTAGGGACATATTAGAATCATTTATATGAGTCGAGAGGGTTCATAAGATCACCTATGATCCCTTTCAACACATTCCATGATGACATATGTCTCTAGGGTTCGTAGGAACCCTAGGGACATAATACAATTGTTTATATGGGTCAAATGACACATTTCATGATGACATATGTCCCTAGGGGTTCTATGACCCCCAAAGACATATTAGAATCATTTATATGGGTTGAAGGGGGTCATAGGATGATCTAGGATTCCTTTCGACACATTCCATGACAACATATGTCCATAGGGGTCTGAGGATCACTAGGGACATATTAGAATCATTTATATGGGTCGAAGGGGGACACAGGATGACCTATGACCCATTTTGACACATTCTATTATGACATATGTCCCTTGTGGTCCAAGGACCCCTAGGGACATATTAGAATCATTTATATGGGTTGAGGGGTCATATGATGACCTATGACCCCTTTCGGCACATTCCATGATGAAATATGTCCCTAGGAGTCCTAGGACCCCTAGAGACATATTAGAATCATTTATCCCTTTTGACACATTTCATGATGACATATTTCTCTAGGGTTTCTAGGACCCCTAGGGACATATTAGAATCGTTTATATAGGTTGAAGGGGGTCACAGGATGACCTCTGACCCCTTTCGACACATTCTATGATGCCATATGTCTCTAGGGGTCCTAGGACCCCTAGGGACATATTAAAATTGTTTATATGAGTCGAAAGTGATCATAGGATGACCTACAACCCCTTTTGACACATTCTATGATAAAATATGTCAAGACCTCTACAGACATATTAGAATCGTTTATATAGGTCGAAGGGGGTCATAGGATGACCTCTGACCTCTTTCGACACATTCCATGATGACATATGTCTCTATGGGCCCTAGGACCCCTAGGGACATTTTTTTTTTTATATGAGTCAAACGGGGTCATAGAATGACTTATAACCCCTTTCAACACATTCGATGACGAAATATGTCCATAGGGGTCCTAGGATCCCTAGGGACATGTTATAATTGTTTATATCGATTGAACGGGGTCATAGGATTACGTATGACCCTTTTTGACACATTCCATGATAACATATGTCCCTAGGGGTCCTACGACCCCTAGAGACATATTAGAATCATTGATATGGGTGAAAGGGGGTCATAGGATTACCTACGGCAGCTTTCGATAGATTCTATGACAACATATGTCTCTAGGGGTCATAGGACCCCTAGGGACATATTACAATTCTTTATATGGATTGAAGTCATCGTATGACCCCCTTCGACACATTTCATGATGACATATGTCCTTAGGGGAACTAGGACTTCTAGGGACATATAATAATCATTTATATGGGTTGAAGTGGGGCATAGGTCATTTCGACACAATCCATGACGATATATGTCCCTATGGGTCCTAGGACCCCTAAGGACATATTAGAATTGTTTATATGGGTCGAAAGGGGTCATAGGATGACTTATGACCCCTTTCGACATATTAAATGATGACATATGTCACCAGAGGTCCTAGGACCCCTTGGGACATATTACAATTGTTTATATGGGTCGAAGGGGGTCATAGGTAGATTCTATGACGACATATGTCCCTAGCGGTCCTAGGACCCCTAGGAACATAATAGAATCATTTATATGGGTCTAAGGGGGTCATAGGATGACCTATGACCCCTTTTGACACATTCCATGATGACATATGTCCATAGGTGTGGTAGGACCCCTAGGGAGATATTAGAATCATTTATATAGGTCAAAGGGGGTCACATGATGACCTATCACCCTTTTTGACATATTCTATGATGACATATGTCTCTAGGGGTCCTAGGACCCCTAGGGACATATTAGAATCATTTATATGGGTCAAATGGGGTCATAGGATGACCTATGACCCCTTTCAACACATTCCATGATGACATATGTCCTTAGGGGTCCTAGGACCCCTAGGGACATATTATAATCATTTATATGAGTCAAAAGGAGTCATAGAATGATTTATGACCCCTTTTGACAAATTCTATGATGACACATGTCCCTAGGGGACCCCTAGGGACATATTACAATTGTTTATATGGGTCGAAGGGGGTCATAGGATGACCTATGACCCCTTTCATCATATTCCATGATGACATATGTCCCTAGGAGTCCTACGACCCCTAGAGACATATTAGAATCATTTATATGGGTCGAAGTGGGTCATAGGATGACCTATGATCTCGTTTGACACATTCCATGATGGCATATGTCTCTAAGGGTCCTAGGACCCCTACAGACATTTTATAATTGTTTATATGAGTTTAAAGAGGTCATAGGATGGCGTATGATCCCTTTCAACACATTCCATGATGACATATGTCCCTAGGGGTCCCAAGACCCCTAGGGACATATTAGAATCATTTATATGGGTTGAAAGGGGTCATAGGATGACCTATGACATATTTTGATAGATTTCATGATGACATATGTTGCTAGGAGTCTTAGGACCCCTAGGGACATATTACAATCGTTTATATGGGTCGAAGGGGGTCATAGGTCATCGTATGACCCCTTTCGACACATTCCATGACATATGAACCTATAACCCCCTATAACACATTCCATGATGACATATGTCCTTAGGGGTCCTAAGACCCCTAGGGACATATTAGAATGATTTATATGGGTTGAAGGGGGTCATGGGTCCTTTCAACACAATCCATGACAACATATGTCCCTAGGGGTCCTAGGACCCTTAGGGATATATTAGAATCATTTATATGGGTAGAAAGGGGTCATAGGCCATTTCGACACATTCGATGACAACATATGTCACTAGGGGTCCTAAGATCCCTAGGGACATATTACAATTATTTATATGGGTCGAAGGGGGCCATAGTATGACCTATGACCCCTTTCAACACATTCCATAATGACATAAGGGTCATGTTAGAATCATTTATATGGGTTGAAGGGAGTCATAGGATGACCTATGAACCCTTTCGACACATTCCATGATGACATATGTCCATATGGGTTCTAGGACTCCTAGGGAGATATTAGAATCATTTATATGGGTCAAAGGGGGTTACAAGATGACCTATGACCCCTTTCGAATCATTACATGACAACATATGTCCCTAGGGGTCCTAGCACCCCTAGGGACATATTAGAATCATTTATATGGGTTGAAAGAGGTCATAAGATGACTTATGACCCCTTTCAACACATTCCATGATGACATATGTCCCTAGGGGTCCTAAGACCCCTAGGAACATATTAGAGTCATTTATATGGGTTGAAAGGGGTCATAGAATGACATATAACCCATTCCGTCACATTCCATGATGACATATGTCCCTAGGAGTCCTAGGACCCCTTGGTACATATTACAATTGTTTGTATGGGTCGAAGGGGGTTATAGGATGACCTATGACCCCTTTCGACACATTCTATGATGACATATGTCTCTAGGGTTCCTACGACCCCTAGGGACATATTAGAATCATTTATATGGGTCAAAGGGGGTCATAGGATGACCTATGACCCCTTTTGACACATTCCATGATGACATATGTCTCTAAGGGTCCAAGGACCCCTAGGGACATGTTATAATTGTTTATATGGGTCGAAAGGGTTCATAGGTCCTTTGACACATTGCATGATGACATATGTCCCTAGGGGTCCTAGGACTCCCACAGACATATTAGAATCATTTATATGGGTCGAAGGGGGTCATAGGCTTTGGACACATTCAATGATGACATATGTCTCTAGGGGTCCTAGGACCCCTAGCGACATATTACAATTGTTTATATGGGTCGAAGGGGGTAATAGGATGACCTGTGACTGCTTTTGACACATTCCATGATGGCATATGTCCCTAGGGGTCCTACAACCCCTAGGGATATATTAGAATCATTTATATGGATCGAAGGGTGTCATAGGATGACCTATAATCCCTTTCAACACATTCCATGATGACATATTTCTCTAGGGGTCCTAGGACTCCTAAGGACTTATTACAATTGTTTGTATGGGTCGAAGGGGGTCATAGGGTGACCTATGACCCCTTTCGACACATTCTATGATGACATATGTCCCTAGTGGTCCTACGACCCCTAGGGACATATTAGAATCATTTATATGGGTCGAAGTGGGTCATAGGATGATCTATGACCCCTTTCAACACATTTGATGACAATGTATATTCCTAAGACCCCGAGGACCTCTAGGGACCCATTGGGATTGCGTCGAAAGGGGTCATTAGGGTCCCTAGGGACATATGTTGTCATGAAATGCATCAAAATGATGTATTTTATGACAATATTATATTTAACAATTATATAATATTGTATATTTTAATATAATAATAATATATTATTAGACTATATAACAATAATAATGATATATGTTACTAGATTATAGATTTAATAATAATAACCATATATATTATTATATATAATAATTTAGTCATATAATATTACTATATATATTTAATAATAATAATATATATCATATATATTACTATATTATATTTAGTTATAATAATAATAATTATATTTATAACTATATTATATTTAATAATAATCATACGTATTACTATAATATAATAACAATTATAATTATATATAATAATAATAATATCAATGTCCACACTTTCCTGAAATAAATTTGCCTCTAAAATAGTCTAAAGTTTACCTCTTAAATTTATTTTCTCTCAAATTTCCCTCCCTCCAAATTTAAAATTGAAAAAAATTCCCCTCTCAAATTTCTCTCTAAATTGGTGTTGAAAATTCTCGCTAGTGATCAGATATCCAATTAGGCTTGGTATTTACCAAGCCTATTTGATCGACCCTAGGAAGGGTTTCACTGACACTCAGACTTCTGGTAGCCATCTGACAATGTTATTTTCATCGAAATTGAATGAAATGAAAAGGGTTATTTTATATCACTGTTGAGATTCCATCGATATAATTGCTATCAAATTATGAGTTTGATAAGTATTTATTAGTTAATTTTCAATGAAGATTATTGAAAAGTGTTGATTGACATACTAATTGAAAAATAGCTATAACTTTCAAACAGTATAACATTTTTTAAATCTAAAAGTTGTGTCACATTCTATGCTTTGCCTAGTATAAGAAAAATTTAAAAAAAAAATTTGGTAAAATTTTCTATTAGTTAAGGTGGTCAGACACAGGAGTTTTTTTTTTTCCAAAAAGGTTTTAGTAGAAAATTCATTGTTTAATTATTTATTTGGAATAAAAATACCCAAAAATATGCATCACATCTGAGCATGAGTCTAATTTTTATATCTATAATTATATTAAAAAAAATTATCATTTGATTTCAATTAAGGTGGTCAGACATACACCTACTTTTTATTTTTGCCCTAAAATTTTCGTAGTATTGCATTAAAATCCAAACTTTTGACTAATTAATTATTTTTTTCTCCAGATAAGGCCTAGTAGTTTAGAAACTATATTCAATTTTCTACAGATAATTTTCTTACAACTTTTTGATATAAAGTCCATAACCACTTAAAAATTATATGTCAAGTTGACATAACCCTGATTTGCTGGTTTTTTACTACCACTTAAGGCCCTAGTTTGGTTGACTATGATCCTGTACATACCCTATAATGATAGTACTTATCATATTCAGCTCATTGTTTCAAAATAGGGGAATGAAGCTCTATTCATTCCTCATTTCAATCCAGAATAAACAGAAAACAAGCAATTAACAATTAATCAAAATGGAACAGAAAATAATTGATACCAAAATACCATTCAATTGACTCTGCAACATCAAGTACTTCACACCAAAAATTTGCCGACCTTTTATTAATCTTTCATTATCATACATATAGGATTCTAAGATGACTGTTACAATGGAAGTTTAATTGGTTCATCTCCTTAAAAATGACAAATGACAAGGAGCTAGTTTATCTATTACAATGATTACATAGAAAAATATTGAAAGGGCAGAATATGAATCACTTCACCTTCTTTCCTTTTTCTGCCTTTGCCCTATAGACTTTGGTAGAAACAATGATTGGAATTAGCTCTTTGAATTTATGGACAGGTACATTAGTGTATCCCAAGAGCCATTTGGAATGCTCTTGGGTCAGATCTTTAACGATGCCCAACTGATCTTGTAATTCTTCCATGGCCACGTGCACACATCCACCAAGCCTTTGAAGCTCAAAGATTTTGTCTTGGTGAGTAGAAGTCATTCCTGTCAAACCATCTATGAAATTGGAGAAATTTTTTTGCATGACAGTTACTCCAATGATTGCCTTCCCTTGCCCACTAGATTGCAAGTTTATATGAAAACCTCTTAGTAGTTCATGATATCTATCTTGCTCCTTCTTTACTTTGACTTTAGTTTCTTTAAGTCCCTCCTCTTCTGTCATGATCATTTCAAACTTGAACTACATGCTCTGAAACCACTCAACTAGGGGCTTATCTCCTTTAGGTAAAATCTTTTCTTCAACAACCTCCTTTACCTTCATGTGGATGATCATCTTCAACAAGGAAACACAATCATTGCTCTTGGTTTTCTCTGTAGCCAAGGTGGCTCTATTTGATGATGTATGTGAAAAAACCTAACCTATTGGGAGCACGCATAAACAATCAAAAATTAGTTGTAACATGTACATATGAGAGATTAGAAACCAACGGAAATACAATTAAAATCTACTTGAGTTTAACAACTTATGCAACCATAAATCAAAGTCCTCACATAACCTCAAAGTAGCTCAACAAGGGTGCCCATAAGAGGCCTTGTTGCTATGCTCAAGTGCGAGGGATGTAGATGTGCTCTCTCAAACACAACTATTGAATCCCTTGTAAAAAAGAGCCTTTAATGGTTTAGAGGCTCAAGGTGCGCTCACACATGTGTGAGCAACCTTGGGGGAAGGAGTGGGGGAAAAATGTGTAAGAGGTGTAAATGAAGTGCAAGGCTTATTGGATCATGTGTTGCTCACACGTGTGAGCAACCACTTAGTTTCTAAAAAGGTGATTAAGAGAGGTTTAGGATAATAAAGTGGGATTTAAGTAGTGGGTTAGCTTAGAAGGATGAGAGTGATGGTTGTAGACTAAGTTTTAGGATGGGATTAGGATTAAATTAAATAAGATTTAACTTAATCACATGATTAAATAAATTAATAAAGTGAAGGGAATTAAATAAATTGGGGTATATTTAAAAAGGATTTATGGAGCACTATGCATTAAATAAATTTAATACATTAGGGGGGAAGTATTTAAACTAAATTTAAATACATTAGGAAAATAAACTTATTTAATTAAATAAATTTAATTAAATAAATTTAATTAAATAAATTTAATTAAATAAATTTAATTAAATAAATTTAATTAAATAAATTTAATTAAATAAGTAGAAGAATATGACAAATATAATTAATTAATAAGTAATTAATTATAATGTCAAAAAAAATATTAAATACATTAATATAGAGTTTAGGACAATTTTAAATTTCTACAAATGATATGTTATCTTTCTCTATTTCCAATCTTAATATAGCATTATCAATCTGCTCTATAATGGAGAGTCCTTTTGCTTTGATCTTCTTGCTCCACTCTCTACCGATTTTTCCAAAATGCTTATCTTCCTGGAGCTAGGAGATAAGTGCCTGAACATCTACAACAGTGTGATCTCTAGTAATGGGCATCCCGAAGATGCTTGCCAAAGGGGTGGCTAATTGCCTTATGAAACCATTCAATTCTTGTATTTTCGCTTTCATCCAGACCTTTGACAACTTAAGGCTTTCCAGCTAGCCTTCGATCACCTCATTTGTGGACTTCCACAAGCTAACTTTGGTATCATGTCTGGCTTCGCCAAGATCCATCGAATGCATGGTGAAATCATCTATAGTCATATCCTCAATCTTTCCTTCTTTAGTAGTTTTTGCTATTTCCATTGTCAAATGCCCTATTTTAGGGTCTTGTCCAAGGATAGACAAGGTCTTTTGTTTCTTAACCTTAGTCAATGCAGATCTAGAGTAGACAGTAAGGGATAAGGTATCCTTATTGGGAGTAGCTTCATCCTTCCTCTTTCTCTTCCTATCTAGAGTATCTTCCAACCATGAATCTATGCCTATTGCCTTTGAAGTCATCTCAAGAAAATCTATGTTAAACATTTTCCTTTTGAATAGAGTGATTGCTTTCATGTTCGAAGAGAAGGGATTCTTTTGGGCTTGTGAAATGAGCTTTGAGGAATCTTGGCCTTTCTCTACCTCTACAGTCTTCTTGGTTACCTCATTTGATTTAGTGGACTCACTATCACTACTTCCTCCATCTCCTAAGTCCACTACTTACACATGAGGGCTGCTTGGTAGGAGAAGTGCAGTGCTTGCAAATGGAACTAGACTACTATGAGGTGAGGGAACTAGAGTAACAACACTATCTTTTAGCTCATCCACCTTCTTCTCAGCTTCTAGATGGGAACCAATCACTGGGAGGGAGCCATCTTGACAAGTCTTAGCCATAGGGATATTTTTTTCTGGAGGTTGATCACCTCCACCTACTGGTTGAGATGGTCCTTGAGTTATGGCCTAGGTTATGCCTGATGTGCCACCTTGTGAGGATGAAGTAGGGGCAGCTACTGGAGAAGCTTGAGTTGGTATGCTTTTACTTCAACTCCTTCTTTCTGTAGTCCACTCAACCCACTTCTTGGTCCTTTTAATAATTTGGGCCATCATGACATCTATATCTTCTCCAGTATCCTCATAAGGCTTTGAGTTAATAGGAGTATTTCTTAGCTTTTTTAAATAGGTATTACTATACATATTCTACCCCTCATCTTCCATTCCCTCCACATTTATATCAACTTTATACATTTTCGATTGATCTACTGTGAGTTTGGTGAAAGTATGATCATGACTCTCGAATTGATCCTTGCAATCGGCCCAATAGTCTTCAATGGTGGTGATGAGTTTGATAACACTTCCAATCTACAACACCTCCCTTGCATATCCATTTGGATCAAACATAGGCCTCAAAACCTAATACATCTCCAATTTATATTCCATCTTGAACACCTTTAACATGTTCTTTGCATCAAAATGAGACTCACAACTGAAAGCTCCCACTTTCATACGAAACTCATAACCTTTCTTCTTTAGACTCTCGCTCAACATGTTCACTTGAATTTCTTGCCTCATGATCTCAATCAACATGATCATATCACTTGGATATCTTGGTAGCTTCAAAGGGAATCCATCAAAAGTTGCAAGACACAAATATGAAAATGATGAGAACTAGATAAAATAACTCCTGAACTAACTAATGGCTGCTATAGCTTTGAGACTGAAACTCCTCTTTGTGCATCCTTGGAGCTCCTTGCAAATTCTCATGTTAAATGCATCATTGACTCTTGTATACTTTGCATAACTATTTTCCAATTGTAAACATGGGTAGAATTCATAAGACTTCACATCATCAGGGAAATTTTCTACTCTTGGGAGACCTGGCCATAACTATAGAGAAGCTAACATGTAAATAAAAAAGGAGGACATATAGAAGGTGTTGTAGAATTTTGTAGCATGAAGAGCATTTGACAGAATCTTGCTTACTTCATGAGCCCAATAAATATATTGGGTGTCAAAGTAGATAACTTGCACCAAAAAGAAATATTGCTTAATGAATTTCAAAGCTTCTACCTCACCTTTCAATCTGTGCAAGAGAACTAGGATGTCAACAATCTCAGGCTTGAGATTAGTACCAAAAAGAGTCTTAGGAGCCTTACTCTTGGTGCTCCTTGGTTTTTGAAACTAAGATTGCATGATTTCCTTTCTCCAAGTCATTTTCTTCCTAGAAAATTGAGAAATGGCTCTACCAATTATCAAATCTGAAAACTCCTCCTACTCCAAAACTCGAAGGCAATTTACTATAGTTTGTCTATCAATGGAGATGTGATGCAGGAGCATCTAGAGGTATAAGGGCAATCTTGCGTCACCCAAAAAAATGTACTTAGATTTAGTTTCTGTTTCAAGTGTTTTTATTTTTGGATACCCATTTGGGTCAAATAAAGGTTCCAACTCTCATAGTTCTACTATCAGTTTTCTAGGATAGAGTATTTGAACACCTTGGGATATGTGTAAATGCCAAAAAAATAAGACTATGTAATTGAGCCATCATTTTGGTGAACTAGAAGGTGTAAATTGGTCGGATGAATGTAATTGTAATTTAGAGCATTCCAAAAAAAGAATCAGGTCAAAAGGCCCCACGGTTTGAAAGTTATCGCAATTTTTTGATTTTTGGAGACCTCCTAAGAATGCTTCAAAGTCAGGGTGGGGGCATTAAATGACCTTGAATAGGTTCAAAAAATGGGGGATGAGTGTAGCTAGTCCATAGGGCTATAGAGCACTTCGAGAGCTTTCCAAAAATGTAAATGATTCATCAATTAGAGCTACAGTTCAAAAGTTATGCCTTTCAAAAGTTTGGTTACCTTTTTGGATTCTTCTAATTTTGTGTTGACTTCTAATGCAACTTCTAGAGCCTTCTCTTTGGTTGGTGGATGCCAACTAGCACTTTCTAGAATGTATTCCTAATTCTTAACCCTCCGGGGTCTATTTAAGAACATTTCTGGCATTGTAAAAGGTAGTTTGGAGTGGAGTTTGAGAGAAGGTACTGGAAGAAGAATTTATCTCTAGATTTATGCTATTGTAAGCCCATAGGGCATGTTTTGGAGTCTGTTTCTCTACACTAAGTGAATTAGAATATTTTCATAGTTAATAAAATTTTCCCTTTCCTATTGTGTCCATTCTATGCTTGGGTTGTGTCCCCATCAAGTGATATCAGAGCTGGTTTTCCTGAGTGTGTAGACAGAGCACCGACTCTGAGGCAGTTTGCACTAGGGTTGTGTGGTTGTGGGTTTGGGTTAAGAAGATGCCTACATAAAGAGAGCATGGTGGAAGGGCAAGAGCTATTAATCTTGAGGAGGTTAGAGCCCTCCTAAGGTAGGTACAAGCATTGCAGGAGGAACTTCGTAGAGGAACAAATGTTACTATAGGTGACGAAAGTGAGGATGAAAATGAAGAAGAAGAAATTGGACCAGAAGGGGAATTTGACGAGGAAGTTCCAAATCAGGTAGAGGAAAGGCTTATTAGGGCCATTACTAAGTTTGGGAAAAGACCTACAATTGATGTGGGTGTATTTTCAGGAAATTTGAAACGAGATGAGTTGATCGATTGGATCAATGAACTGGAAGAATACTTTGAGTATGGGGATATCAGGGATCTAGATAGGGTTAAGTTTGCAAAGGCCAAACTGAAAGGACATGCCAAAATCTGATGGCAAGAGGTTCAATTGGAAAGAAATAGAAGAGGCAAGGATAAGATCACAAGGTAGGATCACATGGTGGACAAACTAAAGAAGTAGTTCATTCTTGTTGACTACGAGCTTGATTTGTTTAAGAAGATGCATGGGTTAAAGCAAGTAGAAAAATCAGTCCAGGAATATATAGAGGATTTTTATCGACTTCTGATTAGAGTAGGGCATGTAGAAGCAAATAAGGAGAAGGTTTCTCATTATATCAGTGGGTTGTGACCTAGCATCCAGGAGGAATTAAGTCTGGTAAGAATGACCAGCGTTGAAGAGGCATACCAGTTTGCCCTATGAGTTGAAGAGAAGCTAAATAATAGGTTTGAAGGGAGACAAAGAGGGCACAGTCAAGGAGGAAGGGGTAGTGGTAGGTCATCTAGAGGCCAAAATGAAACCCAAAAGAAAAATGAAGATGTGGGTACTAGAAAGAACCAAAGGAATGAGGCTTTCAACCACTCCCATGATCAAGACTTTGGAAATCAGAGAGGAAGAGGTAGAGGACATGGAAAAGGAAGAGGAGGCTTTCATGGTACCTATTTCCATTGCAATGAGGAAGGTCATCGTGCCTTTGAATGCCCTCAATGACAAGGAAGGATATATAGGATAGTTGAGGGTCAAGCTAGGGTTGCTCATGTGGATGAGGATGCACAATCATCACATTCAGAGGATGCAGAAAGAGGAGAGACTTTAGTAAATGAAAGGGTCCTACTAAGTGGTGAGATTTAACCAGGACAAAGGAGGAGTTTATTCCGTACCAGGTGCAAGTGTGAGGATAAATGTTGTGATGTGATCATTGATGGTGGTAGCACTAATAACTTGGTATAAGAGGAGATGGTCTCTAAGCTAAAGCTCAAGAGGGAGAAACACCCCCAGCCCTATTGGATTGCTTGGGTGAAAGATGATCATAAGGTCTTGGTAAGTGAACAATGTTTAGTGAAATTCAAAATTGGGAGTTACCATGATGAAGTTCTCTATGATGTTATTCCAATGGATGTTTTCCATCTATTTTTGGGTAGACCGTGGCAGTTTGATAGGCATGCAGTACATGATGGTCATGCAAACACATACTCTCTAACAAAGGATGGAGTTTGCCACAAACTAAAGCCCATGAAAAAGGAAGGCAAAAGGGTATGTAGTAGTGCTAAGATTTTTTTTGTTGATGGAAAGAAGTTTTTAGATGGCATGAAACATCAACGTATGTGCTATGCTTTGATTAGTAGGAAAGATAAAGAAGATAGTAGTGAAATACCACTTGAAGTTTCAGATTTACTAGGTGAATTTGGAGATATCATCTCTGATAATGTTCTAGAAGGATTGGCACCAGTAAGGCAAATCAGTCATCAGATAGATTTAATCCTAGAAGCTAGTTTGCCTAACAAGGTTTCTCATAGGATGACTCCTATTGAAACTGAGGAGCTAAATAGATAGGTTTAGGAGCTATTGAGAAAGGGATTGATTCGAGACAACTTGAGTCCATGTGTAATACTTGCAGTACTAGCATCAAAGAAGGATGGAGAGTGGAGGATGTGTATAGTCTCTCGAGCTATACCATCAAGTATCAGTTTCCTTTGCCAAGAATGGATGATCTTATGGACTGCTTGAGTAGAGCTCAGTACTTCACAAAGATAGATATCAAGAGTGGTTATCACCAAATATGGATTTGAGAAGGAGATGTGTGGAAAACAACCTTCAAGACCAAGGAGGGTCTTTATGAGTGGTTAGTCATGCCCTTTGGATTGACAAACGCCCCAAGCACCTTCATGCGGCTTATGAATGAGGTACTTAAGAAGTTCTTGGGAAAATTTGTTATTGTCTATTTGGATGATATTTTTATTTTTAGCAAGATTTTGGAAGAATATTTATTGCATATTTGTAGTGTTCTTGAGAGGTTGAGGGAAGATAAACTATTAATTAATTTGAAGAAGTGTATCTTTGCAAAAAGGGAGTTATTCTACTTGGGGTTTGTTATATCACTTGAAGGTCTCAAAATGGATCCAAAGAAGGTAAAAGCCATCTTGGAATGACCTACTCCAAGGTCTGCTACTGAGGTAAGATCATTTCATGGTCTGGTTAGTTTTTACAAGAAGTTTATTAAGAATTTTAGTGGCATATGTGCACCCCTAACTGACACAATAAGAGGGGATATAAAATAGTTCAAATGGACTATGGCAGCTACGAGAAGTTTTGAATTGCTGAAGAAGAAGGTGATAGAACAACCTGTGTTGGCACTTTCAGATTTTAGAAAGGTGTTCCAGGTGGATTGTGATGCTAGTGGCAGTACTATTGGGGCTATATTAAGCCAAGAAGGTAAGCCTATTTCATATTTTAGTGAAAAATTGAATGATGCAAAAAAGAAGTATTCTGTTTATGATCAAGAGTTCTATGCAATAGTTCAGGCCTTAAAGAAATGGAGGCATTATTTATTACCAAAGGAATTTTTTTTGTATATTGATCATCAGGCATTAAAATACCTAAATAGCCAAGGTAAATTGAATTAGAGGCATATGAAGTGGGTAGAGTTCTTGCAGAGCTATACATTTGTGTTGAAGCATAGAAGTGGAAAATCTAACAGGGTTGCAAATGCATTAAGTAGGAGACAGTTGTTGCTTACAGTAATGTAGGTTGAAGTAGTTGGGTTTGATGAACTCAAGAATCTGTACCCTAATGATCCTGATTTTGCTGAAGTGTGGAAAGCTTGTAAAGAGCTTATTGCTGTAGATAGAACCAGGTGGCTAGACTATTTGATTCAGGATGGTATGTTGCTCAAAGGAAGTCAATTGTGCATTCCAAGAAGTTCCATGAGCGAAAATCTAATTAAGGAGAAACATAGTGGAGGGATGGTAGGACATTTTGGTCGAGATAAGACCATTGCCATCCTTAGAGAACACTATTTTTGGCCTCAGATTTCACAGGATGTGAAGAAGTTTGTACAGAATTGCCAGGTTTGTCAAGTTGCCAAGGGATTTAGTCACAATACTGGACTATATCAGCCATTGCCTATTCCATCAAAGCCATGGGAGGACATAAGTATGAATTTTGTTTTTGGATTGCCAAGGACATAAAGGGGTAATGAATAAGTATTTGTGGTGGTTGATAGGTTCTCCAAAATGGCACATTTCATTCCATGCCATAAAACTCATGATGCTTTTCATATTGTAGACTTGTTTTTCAGAGAGGTGGTAAGACTACATGGTCTCCTAAGGAGTATAGTTTCTGACAGAGATACTAAATTTGTGGGGTATTTTTGGAGAACATTGTGGAAGAAGTTGAGAACAGACTTGAAATTTAGTTCCACACATCACCCACAGACTGATGGCCAAATGGAAGTGGTAAACAAAAGTCTAGGCAATTTGCTAAGATGTTTAGTTGGGGATAAGCCCAAGGGGTGGGATTTGATTCTACCACATGTGGAGTTTGCTTACAATAACTCTATAAATAGGAATACTAATAGATCACCATTCCTAATTGTATATGGAAGTAGCCCAAGGACTGCACCATAATTGAGGAAGATAGAGCAAGGGGAGAGGACAAGTGCTGAAGCTGAAGAATTTGTTGAACATATCAAGCATCTACATGGGGAGGTTTAGGCACACATTACCAAGATGAATCAAGAATATAAAGCTAGGGCTGATCAAAGGAGAAGACAAGGAATTCCAAGTAGGGGATCTAGTCATGGTACACTTACAAAAAGAAAGATTTCCAGCAGGTACTTACAACAAGCTAAAAATAAAGAAATTTGGCCTCTACAAAATTTTGAAGAAACATGACTCAAGAAATGCATATGAGTTGGAGTTGCTAGATGGTATTCACATTTCTCCTATTTTCAACATTGCAGACTTAATAGAGTATCATGATGATGGTGCAGATGAGGAGCCGATGTTAGAGCCATGTCCAATTCCCACTTCTAAGAAGGAGGAGATAGAAGACATTCTAGATCATCATGTGGGTAGGAGTACCCGACTTAGGTAGTATGAAGAGTATTTGGTCAAGTGGAAAGGACAGTCGATCGAGGACTCAACTTGGATATCAGTAGCTGAGGTTTCCCATTTGGGATTTCCTCTACCATTCATAAAGTGAAAGGGTCACTTTTCAATCTACCCTGGGTGTCTGATGCAAGAGCATCCAGAGGTATAAGGGCAATCCTGCGTCACCCAAAAAAATGTACTTAGACTTAGTTTCTGTTTCATGTGTTTCATTTCTAGATACCTATTTGTGTCAAATAAAGGTTCCAACTCTCACAGTTCCACTATCAGTGTTCTAGGATAGAGTATTTGAACACCTTGGGATACGTGTAAATGCCACAAAAATAGGAGTATGTAATTGAGCCATCATTTTGGTGAACTAGAAGGTGTAAATTGGTCAAATAAGTGTAATTGTAATTTAGAGCATTCCAAAAAAAGAATCAGGTCAAAAGGCCTCACGGTTTGAAAGTTATCGCAATTTTTTGATTTTTGGAGACCTCCTAAGAATGCTTCAAAGTCAGGTTAGGGGCATTAAATGTTAGGAATAAGGTGTCTCGACCTTGTATAATTCCTATTCTTATTATTATTTTTTTTGTAAAATGTATTTTTGCAAATAATATGTAATGTGAGTGTACATGTCTAGTTGGCATGTTGATCACTTACATGTGTCGACATCTTGAAGTGTGTGAAGAAGATCATGGCTGAAATGGTTATGACGGATTCCTATGATGCGTAAGAGCTATTTAAGGAATATGCTATGACAAGTGTAAGAGTATCTTATGACATGAGGCCTATTTGGGCGCCCAAGAAAGAGTGGTTGGTGTGTGTAAGAGAATATGCCAAAAATAGGTTGGTATGACAGATTCTCTTACACTTCTCTTGTGACCGCTATTTTTGGCAGATTCCATGACAAGCTGTCATTGCCTATTCAAGGGATGGATGCCCTTTTCTTGGTATGGGATGTACATGTGGCATTGTGCATGTTTCTTGGTGGTTGAGCCGTGAAAAATGCCCAATTTCTTTGTGGGTATTTTATTGGGTCTTAAGATGTTCATTGCATGTTGTAATGCAGTAGAGTGATAGATGGAAGTTTGCAGGTACTGAGGTGCTACTGGAATTTTTCTATCATTGATGTTGAACTTGCATTGCAAGTGTATTGTAATCTTGTGTTGAAGATAATACATTGTGCAGGTTTTGGAGGGGTGGGGTTGTTTTACCGAAAGGTTTTTCCTCACTGGAAAATCTTTGTGTTATGTGTTTCTTTCTCTATCTATTTTCTATATGCATGGCTGGTTGCTATAATGTTGTTTACATGTTATTGAATCTGTAAATGTAGACGATTTTAAACAAAGGATTTGCACCATACTTTCCTTATGAGATTAGTGTAGGAAGCTGTTTCCACACCTGAGTTTCCTTACAAGTGGTATTAGAGCTTGATCGACTTTTGATCCTAGTTGTTGGGTAGGGTTTTTTGAGCTAATCTCAAGCTGAGTGGGAGTCTTGTGCAGAGCATCCTGAATCTTATTTGCAGATTGAGATGGCGAGTTCATCATATGGAAGAATGGAGGTGGAGAAATTTAATGGCACTAATTTTGAGTTGTGGAAACTCAAGATGGAAGACATGTTGATAGATCGTGACCTATGGGAAGTGACTACAACTGCTACAAGACCAGCAACTATAACTCAAGTAGATTGGGATATCAAAGATCGTAAAGCTAAGGGTCTCATAAGACTCTGTTTAACTGATGCAGTCCTTCTGAATGTTCTAGATGAGAAAACCGCATATAGTTTTTGGGAAAGACTTGGGGCCGTGTATCAGGCCAAATCTTTGGTGAACAAGTTGTTCCTAAGGAAGAAGTTGTATTCTCTACGAATGGAGGAAGGTGGATCCTTAACGGATCATTTAAATGCATTTAATCTACTGGCTGCACAGTTGACATCTGCTGGTGTCAAGTTAGAGGAGGAGGATCGTTGCTACACACTTTTGTGTTCTTTACCGGATTCATGGGACCATCTTGTGATGGCTCTCGGAAGCACATTAGCCACCTTCAGAATGGATGATGTGGTTTCTTCGCTGCTATCAGAAGAGATGCGAAGAAAGGCTTCCGTTTCAAAAAAAGAAGCCCTTGCTGTTCGTGCGAGATCCACAGAAAGAGGAAAGAAAAATGACAATAACTCTGACAATAAGGGTAGATCCAAATCCCGTGGAAAGTCAAAGACTTCCAATAAGTCCAAGGCACAATGTTGGAACTATGAAAAGACTGGGAACTTCCGTAAAGACTGTAAAGAGCCTAAGAAGAAGAAGAAAGCCTGAGATTCTAGTTCTAAAAAATCTCAAGAAGATGGCGATGCATTCATCGTAGCTTTGGCAGCCCATGCATTTGATGATGTGTGGTTGGTTGACTCAGGTGCATCTTTTCACATGACCTCTCATCGAAACTAGTTCTCAAGATGTGAAGAGTTCGATGGTGGAAAGGTGTACTTGGGTGATGATTCTCACCTGAAGATAGTTGGACGCGGAAGGGTCACTATCAAATTTCCCAATGGATGATTAAAAGGAATCAATGGAGTTATGCACATTCCAGGTCTAGCACGAAACCTATTATCTGTAAGTATGCTGAATGATGTAGGTGTGCAAGTTGTTTTTTTAAAAGAAGGATGTAAGATGATTAGAGGATCGATGGTGCTTGCTAAGGGTACTAGGAGAGGTACTTTGTTTCAGCTAGATGCATGTATTCCTCTATGTAACAGTTCTTCATCCTGACCATCTGAATGAGCAGTGAAGAATTTTGTGGTTATAAGTTCCGATGGCAATGCAAACACTTTGGAAGGAAAGCTTCCTACAGAAAAGACAATGTTGTGGCATATGAGACTTGGCCACATTGGTGAGAAGGGTCTCAGAACCCTGAAAAAAAAAAAATCTCGTTGAGGGGTTAAATGATTGCAATCTTGAGTTCGAATTTTGTGAACATTGTGTATATGGTAAACAAAATCATGTTTAGTTTTACTTGAGTTCTCACAAATCTTTTGATGTTTTGGATCTTATTCATTCTGATGTATTTGGTCCTATAAAAGTTCCTTCGATCTCCAAGTCTGTATTTTTTGTATCTTTCATAGATGATTACAGTAGAAGGACATGGATTTATTTCCTTAAAAGTAAGACACAAGTCTTTAGTCGATTCAAGGAATTTAAAGCCCTTGTAGAGAATCAGACTAGTAAGAAGATTAAGTGTGTGAGAACTGACAATGGTGGTGAGTTTTGCTCAGCAGAGTTTGAATAGTTTTGTAAAGAAAAAGGTATCGAGAGGCATAAGACAACTCCTTATACCTCAGAGCAGAATGGAGTTGCAGAGAGAATGAACAGGACACTGATGGAGAAGGCTAGGAGTATGCTTAGTGGAGCTGGTTTAGAACAAAGGTTTTTGGTCGAAGCTATGGCCACTGCTTGTTATTTGGTTAACAGATCTCCTACATCATCTCTTGTTGGTAAGACACCCATGGAGGTGTGGTCTGGTAAGAAGCCTTCAATTAGACATCTTCATGTTTTTGGTTGTGAAGCTTATGCATATGTTCCAAAGGAGAAAAGATCTAAGTTGGAAAACAAAGCTGTTAAATGTATTTTCATTGGGTACAGTACTGGTGTGAAAGGATACAAGCTTTGGGATCCTGTGACTAGTAAGGTGTTGTATAGTAGAAATGTTATTTTTAGAGAGCTAACATCTTCTCCTATTGTGCTACAACCAGATGAAAAAGAAAAGAAAAAAGATGTTGTTCAGTTGCCTCCTACCCCCGAGAAGACTGAACAGAGAGACCATGTTGGGTCTAATGATGAGGAGAGCTCTAGCAGCTCTGACAGTTCAGAAGAAGAGGAAGAACAACCTCAACCTTAGCCCTTGAGGAGATCCATGAGAGAAAGAAAGCAACTAGAAAGTTTTGGTTACTCTATGTTAGATTCTAGTTGTGCTTTTGCTTTGATTACTAACACTGATGAGCCTAGATCTGTGAAAGAGGCTTTGGGCATGGAAGATGCAGGTTCCTAGATTGAGGCTATGGATGATGAGATGGCTTCATTAGAGAAAAAAAAAACATGGGACCTTGTACCTTTTCATAAAGGGAGAAAACCTATTGGCTATAAATGGGTGTTCAAGAAGAAATTCTGTGTAGATGGCAGTGTTGAAAGGTACAAAGCTAGATTGGTTGCAAAGGGGTATTCACAGGTAGAGGGAATAGATTATGGTGAAATATTCTCTCCTATTGCAAAGTTGACATCCATTAGATTTTTGTTATCTCTTGCTGCATCATATGATTTAGAGATAGAACAGATGGGTGTGAAGACAGCTTTCCTTCATGGTGATTTGGAGGAAGATATTTATATGTCACAGCCTGAGCACTACATTGTTAAAGGTAAAGAATCCTTTGTTTTTAGATTGAAGAAATCTCTATATGGTTTGAAGCAATCTCCTAGGATGTGGTACCTTAAGTTTGATGCCTTTGTGTTGTCAATTGGATTTGTAAGATCGAAATCAGATCATTGTGTTTATTTCAGAGTTGAAAATGATCGCCTTCTTATTGTTGCATTATATGTCGATGATATGTTGCTGTTTGGGAAGGGTAAGGGTATGATTTCTGATTTTAAATCTCAGTTGTCAGCACAGTTTGAGATGAAAGATCTTGGGGCAGTGAGGTATATCTTGGGTATGGAAATTAGTAGAGACAGGTCTAACAAAAAACTTTGGTTGAGTCAGAGTAAGTATGTGAAGTCTGTGTTGGATAGGTTCAGCATGGCAGATTGTAGACCACTATGTGTTCCTGTTTCTGTGGGAACAAAGCTATCTGTAGATGATTGTCCAAAATCTCCTAGTGAGGTGGAGGACATGAGTAGAGTACCTTATGCTAGTGCAGTTGGCAGTCTTATGTATGTTATGGTCTGTACTAGACCTGACATTACCCAAGCAGTGGGAGTCCTGAGTCAATTTATGGCTAATCATAGACAGATACATTGGGATGCAGTTAAGTGAGTATTCAGATATTTGAGGGGTACATTAGATTACTCCATATGTTATCATGGTAACTCTTCTAGATCTCTGCATTTAGTTTGTATTCATGGGTTTGTGGATTTAGATTGGGCAGGTGATATTGATCGTAGGAGATCCACCAGTGGTTATGTGTTCACTATGTTTGGTGGTGCCATCAGTTGGATGAGTAAGCGACAACCTGTGGTTGCTTTGTCCACTACAGAAGCTGAGTACATGGCTGCTACTCATGCTTGTAAGGAAGCCATTTGGCTTAAGAGATTGTGTTCTGATGTTGGTGTTGATGCAGAACATATTATTATTTGGTGTGACAGTCAGAGTGCTATTTTCCTTGTGAAGAATCCAACTTTCCATGCCAGAACGAAGCACATTGATGTGCAGTTTCACTTTGTGAGAGATATGGTCGAAGATGGAAAGGTAAATTTGGAGAAGGTAGATACTATGAAGAATGTTGCAGATGCATTAATGAAACCAGTGGGCATTGAGAAGTTCAGATGGTGTTCAGAGTCTATGGGCCTTTCGGCCTATAGTGGTTAGTTCCTGTTATGTTCCTGTTGCTCTTACAAGGTGTTCGACAAGTGGGAGAATGTTAGGAATAAGGTGTCTCAACCTTGTATAATTCCTATTCTTATTATTATTTGTTTTGTAAAATGTATTTTTGCAAATTATATGTAATGTGAGTGTACATGTCTAGTTGGCATGTTGATCACTTACATGTGTTGGCATCTTGAAGTGTGTGAAGAAGATCATGGCTGAAATGGTTATGACAGATTCCTATGACGCGTAAGAGCTATTTAAGGAATATGCTATGACAGGTGTAAGAGCATCTTATGACATGAGGCCTATTTGGGCACCCAAGAAAGAGTGGTTGGTGTGTGTAAGAGAATATGCCAAAAATAGGTTGGTATGACAGATTCTCTTACACTTCTCTTTTGACCTCTATTTTTGGCGGATTCTATGACAAGCTGTCATTGCCTATTCAAGGGATGGATGCCCTTTTCTTGGTATGGGATGTACATGTGGCATTGTGCATGTTTCTTGGTGGTTGATCCGTGAAAAATGCCCAATTTCTTTGTGGGTATTTTATTGGGTCTTAAGATGTTCATTGCATGTTGTAATGCAGTAGAGTGATAGATGGAAGTTTGCAGGTACTGAGCTGCTGCTAGAATTTTTCCATCACTTATGTTGAACTTGCATTGCAAGTGTATTGTAATCTTGTGTTGAAGATAATACATTGTGCAGGTTCTGGAGGGGTGGGGTTGTTTTACCGAAAGGTTTTTCCCCACCGACAAATCTTTGTGTTATGTGTTTCTTTCTCTATCTATTTTCTGTATGCATGGCTGGTTGCTATAATGTTGTTTACATGTTATTGAATCTGTAAATGTAGAAGATTTTAAACAAAGGATTTGCACCATACTTTCCCTATGAGATTAGTGTAGGAAGCTATTTTTGGACCTGAGTTTCCTTACATTAAATGGCCTCTAATAGGGCCAAAAAATGGGGGATGAGAAAATTTGGTCCATAAGGCTATAAAGCACTTTGAGAGCTTTTCAGAAATGTAAACGGTTTGTCAATCGAAGCTACGGTTCAAAAGTTATGCCTTCCAAAAGTTTGGTTACCATTTTTGGATTCTTCTAATTTTGTGTCGACTTCTAATGCGACTTCTAGAGCCTTCTATTTGGTCGGTGGATGCCAACTAGCACTTTCTAGAATGTATTCCTAATCCTTAACCCTACGGGGTCTATTTAAGAATATTTCTGGCATTGTAAAAGGAAGTTCAAAGTGGAGTTTGAGAGAAGGTACTAGGAGAAGAATTTATTTCCAGATTTATGCTATTGTAAGCCCATAGGGCATGTTTTGGAGTTTGTTTCTCTGCACTAAGTGTACTAGCATATTTTCATAGTTAATAAAAATTTTCCCTTTCCTGTTGTGTCCATTCTGTGCTTGGGTTGTGTCCCCATCAAGATGAATACTATGTCATTTGGAAATACAATTTGTCTAGTTTTTGGGTTATAATGATTTATGCATTCATATATCAACTCCAGAGCTTGGACTGCAACTTGAAAACCCACTACTTTGACTAGCTTGCATCCTTAGAGCTTCTCAGTAATGGGATGAATAGGCTCTGATCCCACTCTCTTCTAAAAATCTTGCATGTCATAGAAATGAAGAGAAGTATTTGTGAAATTATGTAGTGAAGACTTGATTCCATTCAATCTGTCGAAACCCACAAATCTAGTTGCCATTCTGTTTGAAATTGAATTTTGAATCCAAAAAATGAAAGGAATAGCAAATGTGTGTATACTAGCATTTTGAAAAAGTAATGCAATTTTAATAGAATAATAGTTCAAGAAAGAGCGGTATTTTTGTAACTATTCTCATTTCCACCTATATAGGGGTTTCAATTCCTTCAAAATTCATGCCACACAAATGAATTGAAGGACAGATCCATTGGAATAATAACTGCATAGTTTTAACGGGTATTTAGATGTCTTTTCATAGTTCCATTGGCTCAACCGTAACTTTCTATCTCTCATACTTTCCCATTTTCCATTAAGTTTTAAGAAGTAATGAATAGAGTACTCCATAAGAAAATATCCACTGAATTGAATTCTGTTTAATAGATCTTTCCCAAAATGGTTAGATTATTTCCATTATCATCTTGAGAAGACAATTTCCATTTCTTTTTCCAGGCTTCACTTTTAACTTTATCTTTTGATTATGTTTTCCCTTGAGTTCAAAAATGTAGAAAAGTAGTGCACAAAATTATTAGGGACCCACTTTCTGTTTCTATTCCCATAGAATTACCTTTTGTTGGAAACAAACTTCATGGGTTGAAAATCTGCAGAGTAGAAGTCAATTTCTAATTTTTCACCTGGAATGATTATAAGAGCTAAAAAAAATCCTGAATAATTCTTGAGATAGATGATTATAAGAGGAACATCAATTTGTTTTAGAGCACCTTATTATCCTCTTATTTTGACTTGTATGCATCATTTGGTGCTCTTTGCGAGAAATCATCTTCATGGGTTGAAAACTTGCCGAGGACAAGACAAAGTCTAAATTTTTGCAAGCTTCCATTGTCATGGAGAAAATGATGGGCTGCAAGCAAATATAACTCTTGTGAATAACCTTTGCATGTTTCATGAATCTCCATTAGATTAGGTACTAAGCTACACACAAAATCCCTTGACACAAAGGAAAAACCATCCGGCTATGAAATGTGGAGAAGGGGAAAATGAAAAATTTGATGAACATTCCTTCCACCTAAGGGGAATTAGACTTGAATACTCCTAGGAACTTACTAAAGCACAAATTTCCACTTTAAAATTTGGGTAGAGGATGAAAAGTGGGGCAATAGAGTAGTAGGCTAAGTAATGTAGGCCTTTAGCTAAGTTTGCAAAGCCACGAAGATGGTGGAGAAACCAAATCAGGTAAAAAATGGCTACAAGCCTGAATAGGTGAGCTTGAAACTTAGCCAAAATAATACTATGGGGGTAAATCTATGACATCTAATAATCCGACTGGGGAGTAGAGTTTGGGTACGCTCGATCGTGGCCCAATCTGAGTTTAAAAGGGAAGGACCCCAAACCATTGAAACATAGAAATTTATGTACTAGTAAATATATTACATATCATATATATATATATATATATAAAATTTACAAGAGATGTATACTTGAAATGATATAAATAGTAAGATTATTTCATTAATGTTTCTTTTGGGTATGTTTATGATGAAATAAACACATAAATGATAATGTTATAATATTGTTGTCCTTATTCTTTAAGATGATTAGCAATCACTTAAATTATTTGAATTGTGAAACCTCTTAATCAATAAATAATTATAGAAATTGTGTATGTAAGTAGCTTTTCATCCTTCATGGATGTGTGCACATATTTAAATAATAAGAAAATATGGAAATTTCCTACGTAAGTCCAATGAAGAGAATAATCACATAATTCAAATTAAAACAAATATTTTAGAAACATATCATTCAACATCACTTAGTAAACCCATGTATTAAATAGCCTTGGATAGGGATATCACCCCTAGTTTACCTCTTAGATACTCATGAGCATCCTTAGGTAATGCTTTTGTGAAGATATCAACTATTTGTTCTTCTATATTCACATATTCCATCTTTACCTCTTTATCTTGAATTATCTCTCTCAAGTAATGATACTTAATAGCAATAAGCTTTGTCTTTGTATGCATCACAAGATTCTTTGATATATTTATATCACTTGTATTATCACAATATAGTATAACATGTTTAGTGATTTCCTCCGTCAAACCTTTGACTAGCTATTTGATCCATACAATGTTTATATAATTTACCATAGTAGCAGCATATTTAGCTTCAATAGTAGATTGAGATATGTACTTTTGTTTCTTGTTAGTCTATGTAACTAGCCTTTTTCCTAAGAAAAATTCTCCTCCACTAGTGGTTCTTTTGTCATCAATATATTCAGCCCAATCAGTATCAGTGTAGGCTCTCAACTAAAATTTTTCATTTTTCTTGTAGTATAGACCATAGTCTTCTATTCCTTTCAAGTATCTCATTATTCTCTTAACAACCATCAAATGATTCTCCCTAGGGTTAGCAGAGAATCTTGCAATTATCCCAACAAATAATGCAATATCAAGTCTGCTATGTACTACATATTATAATTTTCCAATCATAGACTTGTACAATGTTTGATTCCTCTCAGTTGAATCATCATTCATTGACAATTTATGTCCTGTTACCATAGGTGTGCTTACTGGCTTGGAATATTCCAATCCAAAATTTTTTAGTATCTCCTTTACATATTTTGATTGATTGATGTATATACCACATTTCATCTGATGTACTTGCAAACCCACAAAGAACTTGATCTCTCCAAACATAGACATCTCAAATTCCTTCTTCATTTCATTTACAAAAGCTTTACATAAAGTACCCTGACCTCCAAATATGATATCATCAAAAAAAATTTTAGATAGAAAAATACGTTTTCCTTTCTCTGTCTTCAAGTACAGATTGCTATTATCAGCAATCCTCTCAAATCCAATTTTTACAAGATAATTGTGAAGCCTTTCATATCATATAAAACTTTGTGTAGTCTACATACCATGTTTTTGTTGTTAGCATCAAAAAATCCTTCTGGCTATTCCAAATAGACCTCTTCTTCCAATATGCCATTCAGAAATGCATATTTAACATCCATTTGATAAACTTTGAAACCTTTGTATGTAGAGTAAGCAAGCAGAGTTCTTACTCCTTCCAATCTTGCAATAGGAGCAAATGTTTCTCTATAGTCTATCCCTTCTTGTGCATACCCCTTGGAAACCAATCTTTCCTTATTCCTTTTGACTTTACCATTTTCATCTAGTTTATTTCTATATACCCACTTGGTGCCAATCACATTTTTATTTTTTGGTCAAGAAACTAAAGTCCATGTCTTATTTTTTTCAATCTATTCAATCTCTTCTTTCACGACATTACTCCAATCCAAATCTTCTAAGGTATCTTTCACTATTGTAGGTTTATGCATGCTAAGAAAATATGTATCATTTCTCAACTTGTTCCTTGTTATTGGTCTTGCATCTTTATCTCCAATAATTTGTGTAGTAGGGTGATGTCTCTTGACATACTTTGACAATCTTGGTTCTGCTATATTTTCCTTATTTGGTCTCTCAACTTTTGAATCACTATGTACTTTTCTATCAGATAATTCAACATCTCTTTCATGTACACTAATCTTAGAATCAAAATGTGCCTCAACTTCATTCTGTAACTTGACACTTGATTGTAGCTTGGTTCCTGAATGCAACTTGACATTCATAGTGTGTGTGCCTTGACAGTCAATGAAACTTGCTATTGATTTTCAATTTGATTTATATCATATTTTATTAGCAGACATACCTTCATAAAAGTATACAAATTATTTGTATTCCTCTAGTTCCTTCATAGGTTCAGCCTCATCTACTTCTGTATATTCATTAAATTTTGCATTTGCACTTTCCATAGCTTTGTTAGTGTTAGTATTTAAACACTTGTAAGCTTTACTTCTTGTGGAATAGCCAAGGAATTTACCTTCTTCAATTTTTGCATCTAATTTATCATTTTTGAAGTCTTTGAGAATATAACACTTGCTTCCAAATACCTTAAAATATTTTACATTGGGTGAGTATCCATACGATAGTTCAAAAGGTGTTGAAAGAGTACCTTTCTTGACTTGTAGATGGTTCAAGGTATAGACAACTATACTTACAACCTCTCTCTAGTATTTCAAAGAAATATTTTTCTCCATCATGAGTATGCTAGAACAATCCATTACAGATTTGTTCCTCCTTTCAACAATTCCATTTTGTGGAGGGGTTCTAGGAGTAGATGTTTGTGTTTTGATTCCTCTGTCATTAAAAAAATCTCAAACTCATTTGATATAAATTCTCCTCCTTTATCAGATCTCAAACATTTCAAACTTTTACCTATTTCCTTCTCAACTCTTGCTAAGTACCACTTAAATATTTGGAAAGCATTAGATTTCTATTTCAGAAACATAACTGTCATCATCCTAGAATAATCATCAACAAATAACATAATGTACTTATAACCTTTTTTGCTTTGCACATTAACTAGTCCACATGAGTTAGTATGAACAATCACCAAAATTCCTTTAGAGGTATGAGTCATGAAAAAATTATAAATTGATAGAAATTGATATTTAAACTCTATTTTTTATAGTAGGCTTTTGATATCAATATCAACCTACAATTTTATTATTATTATTATCCAATTATTTAATTTTCTCCCAAAATGATTTTTATATGAAAAATCATGCAAAAAATCTAAAATATTGCAAATTGCTCAAAAAATTCTAAATGTTTTACTCTAGCCTTGTTGGAATTCTTGAGAATAATTGGGGGGTGGGGGAGGAGGTGCAGGGGTTGAATCAGTTATCTAAAGTCTAGATGTACAAATAAAACTTTTCACAGCTTAATGAACCCATATCCATAAAACATATTCATCATGCATGCATCCACTAGATCATACAATCACTTAAGCTCGTAGGTTACTGTCAAATCAACTGTGCAAAAAAATAAGCATAAAACACAACAGATTCAATAACACAATAGACATAATGATCTAATGTGGAAACCCAATTTGGGAAAAGCCACCAGTAACATGCTACTCAATCTCACTCTTTTGAAGTGATGCCTTGTGAAAGACCAACCCTATTAAAGGTTACAATACACATTGTTTAATGTGACCAGGTTAGAGAATTTCAATCACCCTGTTAGAAGCGAGCCTTGTTAGAGGACTTTAGATCATTCACTTGGAATGCCACCCAGTTAAAGGATTTACAAATGACTGTTAGATCAACCTTAATCCAAAGGATTTACCCTAGATTGATACAATGATTAGAAAGTAACAATAAGGCTTGATTTGATAACAACTTACAACACACTTGCAGATTGCAAATCTCTATTTTAGTTCTCAATTCTGCATGGATTTCACACACTTAATCTCTGATGACTTGTTCACCTTTCAAACATCCATACCCTTAAGCCTTCTTGCTTTTCTTGCTAATAGTAGTCTCTTTTGGTCTGTCTTTGAATGAAGCAATACCTTAGACCTCTTTTCTAACTTAGGTTCTCCTAAATTGATCAACCTTGCTTTTGACCATCAATCTTTATAAATAGAAAATTAAGATATTTTTCCATTCATCCTCTATCATCCATTTTAGAGTTAGGTAGGATTAGGTAGGATTCAATGAATCTACCAATCTTTTTATTTTAGTCCCTTCTAGAAACTTCTCCTTCAATCCTATTTGAATTCACCTCAAAATGGTTTACTATGAATTCTGTGCCACCAACTCATCA